>CAUYLG010068592.1:0-30769 GCA_963573385.1 Cacajao melanocephalus | reverse complement strand
TTAAATTCTGTTTGATCAGAGACTATTTTTTCAAACCCTGGTTCCCCCCCCCCCCCCATTTGCTTGGTAAATCTTCCTCCATCCCTTTATTTTGAGCCTATGCGTGTCTCTGCACATGAGATGGGTCTCCTGAATACAGCACACTGATGGGTCTTGACTCTTTATCCAATTTGCCAGTCTGTGTCTTTTGATTGGAGCATTTAGCCCATTTACATTTAAGGTTAATATTGTTATGTGCTAATTTGGTCCTGCCATTTTGATGCTAGCTGGTTGTTTTGCACATTAGTTAATACAGTTTCTTCATAATGTAGATGTTCTTTACAACATGGTATGCTTTTGCAGTGGCTGGTACTGATGGTTCCTTTCCATGTTTAGTGCTTCCTTCTCTTGTAAGGCAGGCCTGGTGATAATGAAATCTCTCTGCAATTGCTTGTCTGTAAAGGATTTTATTTCTCTTTCACTTATGAAGCTTAGTTGGCTGGATGTTAAATTCTGGGTTGAAAATTCTTTTCTTTAAGGATGTTGAATATTGGCCCCTAGTCTTTTCTGGCTTGTAGGGTTTCTGCTGAGAGTCCTGCTATGGGTCTCATGGGCTACCCTTTGTCAGTAACTTTATCTTTCCCTCTGGCTGCCCTTAGCATTTTTTCGTTCATTTCAACACTGGAGAATTTGACGATTATGTGTCTTGGGGTTGCTCTTCTCAAGGAATATCTTTATGATGTTCTCTGTATTTCCTGAATTTGAATGTTGACCTGCCTTGCTAGGTTGGGGAAGTTCTCCTGGATAATATCCTGAAGAGTGTTTTCCAACTTGGTTTCATTCTCCCCATGACTTTCAGATACACCTATCAAATGTGGATTTGGTGTTTTCACATAATCCCACATTTCTTGGAGGCTTTGTTCATTTCTTTTCACTCTTTTTTCTCTAATCTTGCCTTCTTGCTTTATTTCATTGAGTTGATCTTCAATCTCTGATATCCTTTCTTCTGATTCATTGATTTGGCTATTGAAACTTGTGTATGCCTCACAGAGTTCTCGTGCTGTTTTTCAGCTCCATCAAGTCGTTTATGTTCTTCTCTATACTGGCTATTCTAGTTAGCATTTTGTCTAACCTTTCTTCAAGATTCTTACCTTCCTTGCATTGGGTTAGAACATGCTCCTTTAGCTTGGAAAAGTTTGTTATTTCTAACCTTCTGAAGCCTGCTTCTGTCAATTCGTCATACTCATTCTCCATCCAGTTTTGTTCCCTTGCTGGTGGGGAGTTGTGATCCCTTGGAGGAGAAGAGGTGTTCTGGCTTTTGGAGATTTCAGCCTTTTTGTGCTGGTTTCTTCCCATCTTCGTGGATTTATCTACCTTTGGTCTTTGAAGTTGGTGACCTTTGGTTGGGGTCTCTGAGTCAACATCCTTTCTGTTGATGTTGAAACTATTTCTTTCTGTTTGTTAGTTTTTCTTCTATCAGTCAGGCCCCTCTGCTGCAGGTCTACTGGAGTTTGCTGGAGGTCCACTCCAGGCCCTGCTTGCCTGGGAATCACCAGCAGAGGCTGTAGAACAGCAAAGATTGCTGCCTATTCCTTCCCCTGTTAGCTTCATCCCAGAAGGGTACCCGCTGGATGCCAGCCAGAGCTGTCTTGTATGAGGTGTCTGTCAGCCCCTGCTGGGAGATGTCTCCCAGGCAGGATACATGGGAGTCAGGGAGCCACTTGAGGAGGCAGTCTGTCCCTTATCAGAGCTTGAGCACTGTGCTGGGAGATCTGTTGCTCCCTTCAGCGCTGCCAGGAAGGGACATTTAAGTCTGCTGAAGCTGAATCCACAACTGCCGCTTTTCCCAGGTGCTCTGTCCCAGGAAGGTGAGGGTTTCATTTATAAGTCCCTGGTGGGCTGTTTCCTTTTTTCAGAGATGCTCTGCACAGCACAAAGGGAGTCCAGCGACAGTCTGCCTGCAGAGGACTTGCTAAGCTGCTGTGGGCTCCGTCCAGTTGCTGTGTAAACTTCCCGGTGACTTTGTTTACACAGGCCAGGCTAAAACTACCTACCAGAGCCTCAGCAATGGCGGACAACCCTCCCTCCACTGAACTTGAATGTCCCAGGTCAAGCTCAGACTGCTGTGCTATCTGCGAGCATTTCAAGCCAGTAGATCTTAGCTTGCTGGTCTTCGTGGGGTCGTGGGGAGCCTGCTGAGCCAGATCACTTGGCTCCCTGGCTTTAGCCCCCTTTTTCAGGGGAATGAGTGGTTCTGTCTTACTGGAGTTCCAGGCACCAAAGGGATATGAGGGAAAAAAATCTGCTGTGGCTAAAACGGCTGCCAGTTTTGTGCTGGAAACCTGGGGCATTGGTGTTGTAGGTACCGGAGGGAGTCTCCTGGTGCAGACTGTGGGAAAAGCACAGTATTTGAGCCAGAGTGCTAGAGTGTAAGGAATAGTCCCTAATGGCTTCCCTTGGCTAGGAGAGGGAGTTCTCCAGCCCTTTGTGCTTCCCAGGTAAGGTGATGCCCCACCCTGCTTCAGCTCGCCCTCCTCGGGCTGCACCCACTGTCTAACCAGTCCCAATGAGACTGGTTACCTCAGTTGGAAATGCAGAGATCACCCACCTTCTGTGTCACTCTTGTTGGGAACTGTGCACCAGAGCTATTCCTATTCGGCCATCTTTGCGGAAATCACATTTTACTTGTTTTCTCAGTTATGAAAGGTTGCCTTATTTTTCTATTCCTTAAAAACATGAATACATTATGATTTTTCATAGAAATTCTCCCTAGACAGCTATCTTTCCATTCAGGGACAGCTATAATGGCAACTCTAGTAGTTCTGTCCTTAAACCTTATCTTCATACCTGTAATCTAGACTGGAAGCCACTGAAGTGTGGGCTCATGCTTCTGGTTGGGGACTTGTAGGAGGTAGTGGTTGGATTTTTAAACCAGTTACCAGGAAATGATGTTCCTCATATCAAAAATCAACCATGCCACTTTGGAAAAGAGTTTTGCAGTTTTTCAAAAAGTTAAACATAAAACATATGACCAGCAATGCTGTTCCTAGGTATCTACCCAAGACAAACGAAAATGTATCCATGTAAAGACTTGCACATAAATGTTCATAGAAGCTTTATTCATAATAGGCCCAAACTGAAAACAATCTAATGTCTATCAACAGAAGAATAGATAGACATAATGTGGCTTATCTATGAGTGGAATTTTTTCAGCACCAAAACGAACAAATTACTCACATGTGCTACATTGTGGATGAACCTCCAGAATATTATGTTGGCTGGGCAAGGTGGCTCATGCCTGTAATCCCAGCTGTTTGGGAGGTTGAGGCAGGAGGATCACTTGAGCCCAGGAGTTTGAGACAAGCCTGGGCAATATGGCAAGATTCCATCTCTACAAAAAATAAAAAATTAGCCAGGTGTGGTGGCACACACTTGTAGTCCTAGGAGGCTGAGGCAGGAGGATAGCTTGAGCCCAGGAAGTCAAGGCTGCAGTGAGCCCTGATCACACCACTGCACTCTAGCCTGGGTGACAGAATGAGATCCTGTCAAAAAAAAAAAAAAAAAAAAAGAATATTATGACAAGTAAAAGAAGCCAGACGTAGGCAAGCATGTATTATATGATTCCATTTATATGAGATAGCCAGAAAAAACAGATTTATAAAGACAGAAAGTAGATTAGGGGTTGTCTGGGATTAGGGCTGGGAACAGAGATTACCTATAAATGGGCATGAGGGATCTTATTGCAGGGATGAAACTGTTTTTAAACTGATTTATGATGATAGTTGTACCACTCAGGTACTAAAAATTTTTGACTTGCCTGCTCAAAATGGGTGAATGCTATGCTATGTAAAATATACCTTAATAAAACTGTAATATGCCACATTGTCAATATATAGATCAGCACCTGGATAAAGCGTAATACTTACTGTTCTCTGGGAGATAAGCTGTGTTTGTTTGGACCAATGTTGAAATATTTTAGCTGGTCAGAATGGGAGGGGAAATGTATTCTAATATTACTGATACGCCTTGATTTATCTGTGACAATTTTGAAAGGCTCTCAATATCTCTATTTTAAGAGGAATTAAAGTTTCTAAAACCATTTTGAAAGTATAATTCTTTAAATTTTTTTTCATTAGTTGCGTATTCTTATTTCCCTTCGTTTTCCCAACTAAGATATAGGCTCTAAAATAATTTCTGTTCCCTGAACCGTTATATCCCTAAGTAAATGGGTTGTCCCAGAGGTTACTGCTCAAGATTTCACTTTGCATGTTAAAAAGGATTTGAGGAATTTGTTTTTAAACTTTCAGAGAAGCCTTTGTTCCTCAAATGGCTAAAAGGTTTTGATAAATATGATGGGAGAGGGAATAAGCCTTCCAAAGATCCCTTGGCCAGCATGTGCTAAAGGCCTATGCTTGACTTTTTAAAACTACCTTTAAATTACTTTTAGTTTACAGGTTATGATTAGGAAAAGAATGACTCATTTTACAAAAGTCCTTTTATAAAGTGGAGCTTTAGGAAGAACTGAAGAATGAAGGCTAGATAGACCTGGATCCGAGGCCTATGCTGCTTTTTCCTGGTGGTACATCCTTGACTCAAATTACTTCCCTGTCTCTGTTTTCTCATCTGTACGCTGGGGACAGTATCTACCACTCAGCAAACTTGTGAGAATTCAAGAAAGAAGTATATAAAAGCACCTAGGACAGTGGCAGCCAGCTAGAAGTTACTCCTTAAGTTTTATTTTTTAGATACAGGATTGCGCTATGTTGCCGAGGGTTATTTCACACTCCTGGGTTCAAGCTATCCTCCCACCTCCATCTCCTGAGTACCTGGGACTACAGATATGAGCCACAGTAAATTTTTTTTAACTCCTATGGAAAATGCCAATTGGTAATAGCTTGTACAGTGTTCATTTTTTTCTAATTATAGTCCTTTCATTTCAAGATAAAGAATGAGAAACATTGTATATCTTAGTTTTCAAAAGAACAAAGCCATCATCATCATCTACATCATCATCAACCACCAACCTTTATAAAAGCATTATGGTAGAGTGGCTAGGAGTGGGTACTGGGTCAGTCCACCTGGGTTTGAATGTTGGCTCTGCCATTACTAACTCGGGTGACCTTGAGCAACTCACTTAGCTTTCTTTAGCCTTGTTTTCATCAAAAAATTGTGGTTCATAATGGTACCTTTGTCACACAAGGAAGATAAAATGATAGAATATGTGAAAATCACAGCACAGTGTATACATAGAACCAAAAGGATGACAATTAGTAGTAATAAGTACAGATCATTAGAATCTATATGAGACCATTCTCATTTCAACCAGCTAACAATGTCTGTACTTTAACTCTAAATTTTACGTGACTTTAATCAGTTTGGTGTTGACAAAAACTCAAATTTCCTTACTGGTAAATGGAAGCTACTGTTGTTGTAACTTTAATGAAAGAGTAAATCCATGGATTGCTTCTTCACTCTTTTGGATTTTTTTTTAAAAGAAATGGAGTCTTGCTGTGTTGCCCAGGCTGGATTGCAGTGGCACCATCATAGCTCACCACAGCCTCAACCTTCTGGGCTCAAGTGATCCTCCCACCTCAGTCACCTGAGTAGCTAGGACTACAGGCATGCATCACCATGCCCAGCTAAGTTTTTTCTTTCTTTTCTTTCTTTCTGTTTCTTTGCTTCCCTCCTTCTTTCGTTCCTTCCTTCCTAACTTCTTTCTCTCTCTCTCTTTCTTTCTTTTTTTTTTCTTTTTTTTGAGACAGGCTCTGTCACCCAGGCTGGAGTGCAGTGCAGTGGTGCGATCTTGGCTCACTGCAACCTCTGCCTCCCAGGTTCAAGTGATTCTTCTGCCTCAGCCTCTCCAGTAGCTGAGACTACAGGCACACACCACCACGCCCAGCTGATTTTTGTATTTTTAGTAGAAATGGGATTTCACCATATTGGCCAGGCTGGTCTTGAACTCCTGACCTCATGATCCTCCCACCTCAGCCTCCCAAAGTGCTGGGGTTACAGGCATGGGCCACCATGCCCAGCCAAGTTTTTTCTTTCTTTTTTTTTTTTATTTTTTTTATTTTTATTTTTTTGTAGAGACAGGGTCTCACTAAGTTGCCTAGGCTGGTCTCCAAATCCTGGGCTCAAGTGATCCTCCTGCCTCAGCCTCCTGAAGCACTGGGATTACAGGCATGAGCCAACACACTTAGCCCACTCCTTTGGTTTTCAAGGGGTAAGCACATTTGGTGGGTCCAAGGAAAATATTCGAATTAGTCAGTGTTTACCCTCATGTCTTTGGACTCCCTCTTAGCAGTCTTCTTTCTCTTCTACATCCCAACATTGGAGAAATGTCTAGGGTCTTCATGTTGCCTTCTTTGGGAGACTGAAAAATATGGCAAAGTATTTTGCAGCTACTCCTGTCAATAGGCAGTCTATTTGTCCATACCTTGAGTCTGGGCTGGTCTGGCGATATTCACTGAATGTTCCCTAAGTGATTGTATGCACATTCAGGAGCCTCAAGAGGCCTTTCCACTTCTGCATTTGCCTCTTGGAACACTTTCTCAAGACCACCATGCTCTGAAGAGCTCTGGCATGAAGGACCATGAGTGGAAAGAGGCCCAGATATTCCAGTTATCCCAGCAGAGCCGAGGGGAGTTCAGCCCAGCTAACCTACCAGCTGCTGCATAAGTGAGCTTAGGTGAGACCAGCACAACCCACAGAATTGTGAGAAACAAAAATCATTGTTTTAAGCCATAAGTTTTGGGGTGGTTTGTTAACACAGAGAATACAGAAATGAGACTCCTCCAAACGTCCCACGACCTCACCACTACCACCATCCCACAACACACACGCACACACATACCCTTGGGCATCTCTGGCTTGCCAACTGAAATCAGTGACAACTTTGCTGTCCCTGTCTTCATCTCACCCCACACTGAAACTCACCCTCTACTATGGCCTGGCCTGCGAGAACCTTGCAGTCCATTAACGGGTTTGAAAGCAGACTCATACTTTGTTTCATACTGAGGTGTTAGTAATGGATGTTTGCTTAATATTTTACATGGCTTTCACCCAAAGGACTAGCTCCCTTAAATGAGGAAATGTATGCCCCCAAGGCAGGCAAAGTCCTGGCCAGAATCCCCCTTGTTGGTTGTATCTTTGACTTAGAGGTTCACCTTTATGTGTATGGAAATCAAAGAAGGTACCTCCTAGTTTCAGACTCCTTTTACCTGCTTTTAAGAGGGTAGTG
Source organism: Cacajao melanocephalus (assembly GCA_963573385.1). Lineage (NCBI taxonomy): Eukaryota > Metazoa > Chordata > Mammalia > Primates > Pitheciidae > Cacajao > Cacajao melanocephalus. Next base: position 23,550 of record CAUYLG010068592.1, on the reverse strand, counting down.
GTTTCCAGTGAGGGTCATCTGGAAACTCCAAGGCTTATTTTATTTTATTTTTTCTTTTTACTGTTTCAGCAGCAGCGTCCAAGGCTTATTTTAAAAGCCCATTCTTGGCCCTATCCACAGGGATTCTGAGATTCTGATTCAATAGGCTTGGATGTGGCCTTGCTCTCTGTATTTTCACCAGGCTTCTTAGTGATTCTGAAAATCTCTCTCTCTCTCTCTGTCTCTCTCTCTCCCTCTCTCTCTCTCTCTCTCACACACACACACACACACAGAATCCAGCTCAGCTGAACATAGAGTGGGCGGCAGTGGAAGCAGCCTAGTGCTCACCTCCTGTAGTGATCTGGTGGGGTTGAATGGGTCTGATTTTTTAACATGTGACGATCTTTTGTCACTGATTGAAAGAAGGGAATAATAATACCTTCCCATAAGAGGCAGAGTGTGGTGTCTATACCAGTATTGCATCCTAGAAGTACTGACTTTCTAAGATCTGTGATGGAAAGGGAGATTTGAGAGATGATCTGATTAGACATGGGGATATTCATATGGACTCACAGGAAGAAATAAGCTATTCTATTTTTAAAGGTCCTCAAAGTGGGCAATTTTAAAATTTGGTTTCAGGTTCATTAATATCCAGATCTGGAATTTGTCACCTTTTATCATTAAAAATTAAAGTCCAGTAATTAATTTTTAAAAATCTTTTGGGATTTTTTTTGTTTGCTTTGTTTTTATAAATTCATATGGTACACAATTCAAAAGGGATAAGAATGTATATAGTGAATTATTTCCCTCCTATTCTTGTCCTCTAGCCATCTAGTCCCCTTCTCTGGGGCCCCAGGTTTACCAAAAAAAGGTTTTTTTAATTGAGGTAAAATTCACATAACATAGAATTCACCATTTTAACTATTTTAAGGTATTATAATTCAGTTGTTTTAGTATCACCACAGTGTTTGGCAACCATGATGCTTATCCATTTCTGAAATATTTCCATTACCCCAAATGAAACCCTGTCTCCTAATTCCCCATCCCTTACCCCTTGGCAACCACTAACCTACTTTCTAACAATATGGGTTTGCCTATTTTGCCATTTTATCTAAGTGGAATCATACAACATGTGACCTTTTGTGACTGACTTCTTTCAGTTACCATAATGTTTTCAAGGTTCATCTATGTTGTAGCAAGTATCATTTCCTTTTTATGATTCAATAATATTCCATTGTATGGATATACCACATTTTGTTTATCTGTTCAACCATTAATGGACATTTGGATTCTTTCCTCTTTTTGGCTGTTATGAATAATGTTGCTGTGAGCATCTGTATACAAGTATTTGTGGGGACATACATTTTCAATTATTTTGAGTTTAGTTTTAGGAGTAGAATTTCTGTATCTTTTGATAAATCTAATTTTTTTAGAAACTGCCAAAGTGTTTTCCAAATTGGCTGAACAATTTTATATTCTCATCAGCAATGTTGGAGGGTTCCATTTCTCCACATCCTCACCAACACTTGTTATTTTTTGTTTTTGTGTTTATATAGCCTTCCCAGTGACCCGAAATGGTATCTTACTGTAATTTTTATTGCATTTGCCTAATGACTAATAATGCTGAGCATATTTTCATATGCTTATTAGTCATTTGTATATCTTCTTTAGAGAAAAGTCTTTTCAAGTCCTTTTCTCATTTTTTGAATTGGGTTATTGTTGAGTTATAAGAATTATTTATATATCCTGGACCGTCATCCTAGACCCTTATCAAATATGATTTGCAAATATTTTCTCACATTCCATAGGTTGCCTTTTCACTTTCATGATAGTGTCCTTTGATACACAAAAGCTTTTTAATTTTGGTCAAGTCCAATTGTAACTACTTTTTCTTTTGTTGTGTTTTGAGTGTCATATTTAAGAAACCATTACCTAATCTAAAGTCACAAAGATTTATGTCTATGCTCTCTTCTAACTATAAGCATAGTTTATAACTATAGTAATTTTATAATAGTTATAGCCCTTACATTTGGGTCTTTGACACACTTTAAGTGATTTTGATATAGAGTGAGGTAGGGGTCAATATTCATTCTTTTGTGTGTGCATATCCGGTTGTCCCAACACCATTTGTTGAAAAGGCTATGATTTCTCTTATTGAATTTGCTTGGTGCCCTTCCCCAAAACTAATTGACCATCGATGTATGGATTATGTTTCTCTGTATGCCAGAACAACACTGTCTTGATTATCATTGTTTTAAATTAAGTTTTGAAATCAGTAAGTGTGAATACTTCATTTTTCTTAGTAATTTTTCTTTGCTATTTGGGATTCCTTGCATTTTCATATGAATTTTAATATCCATTTGTCCATTCAGCAAATTAGAAAAAAGGAAAAAGGTAATTGGAATTTTGATAGAGATTGCATTGAATCTGTAGATCAATTTGGAGAATCTTGCCATCTTAACAATACTAGGCCAGGTGCAGTGACTCACACCTATAATCCCACTTTGGGAGGCTAAGGCAGGAGGATCATTTGAGGTCAGGAGTTTGAGACCAGCCTGGACAACATAGAGAAATCCCATTGCTACAAAAAATACAAAATACAAAAACAAGAATTAAGTCTATTTATTTAGGTCTTTTAATTTCTTTCAACAGTGTGTTGCAGTTTTTGGTGTACAAGTTTTACACATCCTTGTTTAAGTGTATTCCTAAATACTTTATTTTTAATGGTATTGCAAATAAAATTGTTTCCTTTATTCATTGTTAGTGTACAGAAATATAACTGGCTTTTATACATTAATCCTGTAGTCCGCAACTTTGCTGAACTTATTAGCTCTAATAGTTTTCTGTGTGGATTATTTAGGAGTTCTATATATTATATCATGTTATTGGCAGATAGAGATAGTTTTACTTCTTCCTTTGCAATCTGGTTATCTCATTTCTTTTTCTTGCCTAATTTCCCTGATTAGAACTTCCAGTACAATGTTGAATGGAAGTGGTGAGGATAGACATCCTCGTTTTATTTCTGATCTTAAGAGGAAAACTTTCTGTCTTTCACTGGAAAGTACTTATGTTAGCTGTGGATTTTTTCATAGATGCAGCCTGAAGGTTTTTGTGTGTTCTTCCAGATATAATTTATTCATATATAAGAAACTATATTTTAACATAAATATTAGCCTATGTATGCCGATCTGCACCTTGCATTTTTTACCTAACAATATATCTTGGAGATCTTTTAAAATCAGTAAAGAGCTTTTTTATTTTTCCAAAATGTTGTTTAGTTTTTCATTTTATGGCTATACCATTATTTATTGAATGAATACTCTATTGAAGGATAATCTAACTATCAGCACTACTGGTCATATAAATTAAAAGTCAGCAAATATTTATTAAATCTCTACTACTTATTTAATCCCTTCTGTTGTATAGAGCACAATAAAACTTGTTAAAGAAAATAAGGCCTAACTTTTATTCACTCCATTTTCCTACTTTCATTTATGGGGATACTGCCATAAAAAAAGTGGTTAACACCATGTCTTCCAACTGTGAAAATTTCAACAGAAGAGTTGAAAGAATTGTACAAGAAAAATCAAATATCAATTACTTAGATTCAAAATTTTGCCATCTTTATCTATAATGATACATGATTTGCTTTGTTTGCTGAACCTCGTGAAAGTTTTTCTTCAAATAAAAAACAAAATTTTCTTGAGACAGGTTTTGCTGTGCTTCCCAGATTGCTTTCAAACTCCTGAGCTCAAGCTATCCGCCCACCTGGGCCTCTTAAAGTGCTAGTGCTAGGATTACAGGTGTGAGCCACCACACCCGCCGTAAAAATTTGCATATATTTAGGAGATATAAGTACAAATTTCTTACATGCATACATTGTACAGTGGTAAAGTCTGGGGTTTTAGTGATATGAAAGTTTTAATTTGCAGGTTTCTTGACATTTTACCCCAAAGCATAAGTATATTCTCTTAGTTAACCACAATATCATTATCACACAGACATTAAACAATTTACCCATAAATATCATCAAACATCTGGTCCATATTCAACTTTTTCCATTAGTTCCCTCAAATGTTTTTAGTTATCTTTTTTAAAAACCTAAAATTCAGTCGAGATCCACACACTGTATTTATCTCTCTCATTTCCTTACCTAACAACAGTTGCCATATCTTTTTTAAAAAAAAAAATATTGACTTTTTGAAGAGACTAAACTAGTTGGCTTTTAGAATGTCCCACATTCTAGATTTGTCTGATTGTTTACTCATGGTGTTGTTAATCCTGCTCTTTTATTCCCAGAATCTTCTGTAAATTTGGAAGTGAACTCTTGATTAAGTCCAGGTTAAATATTTTTGAAAGAATATTTAGTACATAAAGCTGTATAGTTACAGCATCCTATCGGGAGGCAAATGACACCAATTTATTCCCCTACTAAATTCATCTCTCCGTTTAAGTGGCCTCCACTAGAATGCTTCATTGAAAAGGTACATTTTTTTCCCTTTTAAGCTCTGAAATAGCCACTGCTTTAACAATGAGATAATGTAAAAGACTTGGAATTGGAGGGGTGGGGTAGAATCCGTTTGCTTTTTTCTTCTTTATATATCTCAACTCCAATTAGTGGTTTAGATAACTTTTAGATACAAATAGAAGTTTAGATGCAAGAATGTTGAGGAGCAGAGCTCTATTTTAAAAAATAGATGCAAGAGTGCAATAGATCACATGGCCTTCTATAACTCGGAGCAGTAAGGAATGATCAGCTTATTACTCAGGGGTCCATGGAAAGGTCATTGCATTAGAAAGCCAAATCTCAGACCAAGGTTTCAGTCTCTAATCTGCCACTAAATAGCCATGCATGTGACCTTAACTCATTTAACTTCAGCCTCCAGTTTTTCTCTAAGACTCGAGATGGTCATTATCATTCCTACAGCTTTGACAATTCATAATCCTATGATTCCACTTAGTAAAATATATTAGATCACATCTATTTGATGCACAATGTGGGAACTTTAAATTTTTTTTTAATTTAAAAATCGCAACACTTGAGAATTTCAATTAGTTCCATGATTAGGGAATGCCTACTCCATGTAGGTGCCCAATAGGTATTCTTGTAAACCAGAACACTGGTTTTCATGATTGGATTTTGCTATGTTCATAATCAATCCCTTTTTTCCGCAGGACCCTGGGAAATCGTTTGATAGCTAGGTCACTTTTTCTCTCTGTAAAGGGTTGAATTGCATCCCCCTGCCAGATTCATATGTTTAGGTCCTAACCCCCTATCCTTCAGTAATTCAGAACATGGCCTTGTGGCCTTATTTGAAGATTGACAAAGTAGTTGTTGCAGATGTAATTAATCAAGTTAAAATGAGGTCATCATGTTGGGTCCTAAACCAACATAAATGGTGTCCTTATAAAAAGGGGAAATTTGGCTGAGTGTAGTGCCGCACACCTGTAATCCTAGCTCCTCGGGAGGCTGAGTTGGGAGAATTGTTTGAGGCCAAAAGTCAGAGACCAGCCTGGGCAACACAGTGAGACTCTGTCTCTAAAAAAGGTTTTTGAAAAATCAACCAGGCACAGTGGCTTGCACCTTTAGTCCCAGCTACTTAGGAAGCTGAGTCAGAATGATCTCTTGAGCCCAGAAGTTCAAGGCTGCAGTGAGCTATGATTTTGCTACTGCATTCCAGACTAGGAGCCTGGGTGACAGAGTGAGAGACTTCATCCCTTTAAAAAATAAAATAAAAAGATAACTTTAGGCACAGTGACACATAGGAGGAATACCATGTGAAGATGAAGGCAGAAATTCGGATGTTATGTTGTCTACAAGCCAAGGAACAGCAAAGATTGCCAGCTAAACCACCAGAAGCTTCCAGAGAGGCCTGGAACAGATTCTACCTCACAGCTTTCAAAAGGAACCAACCTTGCCAACATCTTGACCTTGGACTTAGCCTCCAGAACTTTGAGGCAATATATTTAAGCCACCCAGTTTGCAGTAGTTTGTTAATGCAGCTCTAACAAATTAATACACTTGGTGTCCCTGACTTGGTAATCAATGCCTTGAGCAGTTATAATACCCTATAAAAAAAGAAAAAATATATAATATTCTATAGAAAGAAAAGAAACCACAGGGTTACTCTTGTGTATGTATCAGAACCACAACTGCTATGGTTTGAATGTTTGTGTCCCTCCAAAACTCACATTGAAACTTAACCCCCAGTGGCTGGGCCTGGTGTCACGCCTACAATCCCAGCACTTTGGGAGGCTGAGGCCAGCAGATCACTTGAGGTCAAGAGTTCTAAACTAACCTGGTCAACATGGTGAACCCTTGTCTCTACTAAAAATACAAAAATTAGCTGGGCATGATGGCACTCCCCTGTAAACCCAGCTACTCGGGAGGCTGAGGCAGGAGAATCATTTGAACCCAGGAGGCGAAGCTTGTAGTTAGCAAAGATCGTGCGACTGCACTGTAGCCTGGATGACAGAGCAAGACTCCATCTCAAAAAAAAAAAAAAAAAAAAGCTTAAGGAAGCCTATTTAGCCCTTTTTTGCCCTTCCACCAAGTGAGGACACAGCAGCAAGGTGCCACATATGAAGCAGAGAGTGAGCCTTCACTAGACATTGAATCTTCTGGTGTCTTCATCTTAGAATTCCTGCCTCCAGACAGTATGAAATGAATTTCTGTTTCTTTATAAATTACCCGGTTTGAGATATTTTGTCATTGCAACAGGAATGGACAAAGACAATGGCCAAGTTGAAAAGGTCTATTTTTTTCTTCCTTGCAAATTCTGTATGAATCCAGACACATTTTCTGAACTATTCATGGGATACTTTGCTGCAATTGTGTCTCTGGTAGGTTTTTTGTGCATATGTACATGTGCACGTGTGCGCACTCACAGGCACGTGTAAGTGAATTCTAATTCATTCTTTCAATAGATTACAACTCTTGATACCAAAAAGACAGACTAGAACTCATTATTCTCTAACTGAATTTAAATCTCTTAGCTGTTTCAGCATACATATGGTCACATCTACAATACACAAAAATTATATTCAGACTTTTGAGTAAAAATCTCAATAATTGCTCACACTTCCTATATGGATATCAGAAAGATATCAATCATAGAAAGCTATAAAGGGACCCAGTTAAGTAGAAAAGGCTTCTGAGGAATATAGATGCCTAAGATGAAGACTGATGGGCTAAAAATTTCCATTCATTTCTAGCTTTTGCTATAATCTTAGACTGTGGAGCTCTTAATACATGTTATACTTCAAAAACACAGATGCAAAAATACTTTTGTTTGGTTCAGATGCATTGCTTCAGAAAGCTATATCAATCTAGCAGTTTTATAAGAATTGCTTCATCTAGTCTAACAGTACACTTTTGTTCCTTTGAAGAATTTCTTCACTTGTGCTCTGATGATTTCTGTGGTTCCTTCCATTTATGAAATGCTGTTAGTCTAACTTAAGTCATGGCATAGCTACTCATTTCTTTAGGGATGTTTCTGGAATCATCAATAGTTATCTCACAACTCTCATAGTGCTAGCATGAATTTTTCAAATATGACCCTTTTCAAGGGTGACATTCTGACATAAGCCTTTGGTATGATTTGGCTCTGTGTCCCCACCCAAATCTCATGTTGATTTTTAATTCCCAGTGTTGGAGATAGGACCTGGTGGGACATGATTGGCTCATGGGGGTGGCTTCTAATGGTTTAGCACCATCTTCCTAATGTGTCTCTTGATAGAGTTCTCAAGGGATCTGGTTATTTAAAAGTGTGTGGCACCTTCCTCCTTCGCTCTCCCTCTCCTGCTGGCCATGTAAATATGTGCCTGCTTCCCCTTTGCCTTCTGCCATGATTGTAAGTTTCCTGAGGTCTCCCCAGAAGCAGAAGTCTGTACAGCCTGCAGAATGGCAAGCCAATTATGCCTCTTTTCTTTATAATTTTTTTTTTTTTTTGAGACTGAGTCTCACTATGTAGCCCAGGCTGGAGTGCAGTGGCACAATCTCATTTCACTGCAACCCCCACCTCCCAGGTTCAAGCGATTCTCCTGCCTTGGCCTCCCAAGTAGCTGGAACTACAGGCACAGGCCACCATGCCTGGCTAATTTTTTGTATTTTTAGTAGACACAGGGTTTCACTCTGTTGGGCAGGCTGGTCTTGAACTCCTGACCTCAGGTGATCCACATGCCTCAGCCTCCCAAAGTGCTGGGATTACAGATGTGAGCCACCAGGCCCAGCCTTTTCTTTATAAGTTACCCGTCTTAGGTGTGGCTTTTTTTTTTCCTTTGTGATGAAGTCTTGCTCTTTCTCCCAGGCTGGAGTACAGTGATGTGATCTATGCTCACTGCAACTTCTGCCTTCTGTGTCCAAGCTATTTTCCTGCCTCAGCCTCCCAGGTAACTGGGATTACAGGCACATGCCACCACACCAGCTAATTTTTTTGCATTTTTAGTAGAGATGGGGTTTCACCATGTTGGTCAGGCAGGTCTCAAACTCTTGATCTCAAGTGATCCACCCCACTTCGGCCTCCCAAAGTGCCGGGATTACAGGCATGAGCCAGCACACCTGGCTAGGTGTGTCTTTAAACAGTGGAAGAATGAACTAATATAGCCTTCATCAATGACTTCTAATAACAAAATCATCTTGCAAACCCATCAAACAAGTCTGGCTTTCATTACCAAAAATTTAACTTTCCATGCCTCTAATTATATACTCTGACTAAAAACACAATAATTAAGAGAAGATCAATAGATCTGAATAAAATGGGGATAATAATTAGTTTTTATGCTTATCAATGTGTAGAAATTTACATATATCTGGATGTCTGCAATTAGTGCTCTATGATAATGAAAGCATAATGCATGTTCTTCTTGAAAAGAAGCTCATCTTGCAAAGATTAAGGGTTTTTGCTTGTTTTGCTTTTTGTTTTTGTTTTTGTTTTTGTTTTGAGATGGAGTTGTCCTCTGTCCCCTAGGCTGGAGTGCAGTAGTGCAATCTTGGTTCACTACAACCTCTGCCTCCTAGGTTCAAGCGATTCTCCTGCCTCAGCCTCCTGAGTAGCTTGGATTACAGTGGGCACCATGATGCCTGGCTATTTTTTTTTTTTTTTTTTTTTTTTTTTTAGTAGAGACAGGGTTTCATCATGTTGACCAGGCTGGTCTCAAATTCCTGACCTCAAGTGATCCGCCCACCTCAGCCTCCCAAAATGCTGGGATTACAGACATGAGCCACCACGCCCAGCCCAAGATTAAGGTTTTAAAACAGTTCCTTTTTGCAAAAGGTAAAGTAACTCGTGATAAATAATGAGCTTCTGTTCATTCTAAAGATGACTGTGGTTTATAACCAGATGCCGTAGGGCCAGTGACAAAACTCTTTCACTTGCTTAGGTGCACCATTTGGAGTGAAAGGTCATTATACAGAACATTCAACTTCTATAGTGATAGAAAAAGAATGGGGACTTCAGATTTTCGTCCTCAGATTCACAGTGTTATAAAGACAAACAAATGAAAATCGAAATGAACTGCTAGGAGCTCAAAGGACATAGCTCTGACAGTATCATCCTGAAATACTTAGTTCATCCAGTGCCATGGAAGTTCTAATAAACACCAGAAGAGGCATTCATCCAGGGATAAAATTTATACCATAAAAATAGTCATTTCTTTAGGGATGCTTCTGGAACTATCAACAGTTATCTCACAAACAGTTCAGAGAATGATTCCATAGTTCATAATTTATCTTTTCAAGTGTAAATTGAAAAGATAAATTATGAACTATGGAATCATTCTGGTAATTTCATTTTCAAAACCCAGAGACATTGAAGTAGAACTGTGACTTAGGTCACAAAAATGATAATAACCAGTGATCAAGTTTAATCTGATTCCAGATTTTCTAATAGTGCTAGCAGCATTAAAGTTTGGCTTCAAGAAATGATGTAAATAGCATGTTTTTAAAATGCCAATGTTTCTATGATCTCATTTCCTATCTGTCAGCTCAGGTTATTCAAGACATCCATTACTGTATACTGAACACTGGTCCATTTATTTGATTTTGCTTAAATGCACCTGCTTCTATTAAAACACATGCCGAGTTAGGTTCTTGAATTATGATAGTGAATTTCTTAACATTCACACATGTGGCAAACAGAATTATTTCGATATTTACTAATTCATTTCTTTTATTTGATATTTCCTAATTCATTTCTTTTATAATCTTACCGTTCAGGCTGCCAAACACAAGCTTGGTGAAACTCTATAAAAGCAGGGAAGGATGAACTATTTAATATCATTAATTATTCCTGTTTTGTTCACAGTGATAATCTGTCTTAAGACACCCCAAAACATGCCCGAGTTTGGATTCTGCTGTCTCCTTAAACTCTCCAATATTAGCAGATATTCAAGAACGCAGGAAGACAACTGTTGATAAAGTATTGGCTAGTATCCAAAAAGATCCAAGGCTCATATGTATCTGAGAATAATCACATCCTTCATCTTACCCTGCAACAGGAGAAGGAGTGCTCCTTTTCCATGCACTCAACTGAGGATGTGCTGTCCATATTGCTCTTTAAGGGTTGGGCCATGCTTACGCTGTACATGTGCACGCCGCCTCCCAAACCTGGTACAGTGTCCAGATGCTCTCCCCTTCCTTCCTTCAAACCTCATCTTGGATATCACTTCTTCTGGGAAGGCTTCTTTGACCATGCTAAGATAAGGCAGGGGCCAGGGCTGCCACATTGCACAGCTACAGGGAGACATCACTGGCATTGTGTTTTGAGTAAATGCTGACACCTCTTGGAATTAGGCCATGGAGCAACCCTCCTGCGGGGCCTTTCTTCTCTGCCTCGGTAGCACTCTGAGTTTACTTCTTCCAGTGATTTCACTGCTAGATTGTAATTGCCCGTTTCCTTGAATGCCTCTCCTCCTCAAAGGCAGGGACTATATCATAGAATACTGAACTTGACGCAGATGGTGTGCTCAGTAAAAGCTCCGAAAGGACTGATCATGCTGTTGAGTTGGGTGGCCGTGGGTCCAGCATTTCCTGAGGGGCAGCCCCGATCAGCCGGTAGCTGTTGTCTTGTTTTGGAAGAGGGACGCTACTAAAGCCATACAGAGGGCTTCCTATTTCTTGTCTCTTTTGAGTATCACCTACTGCCAGGCCCCAGGTCCTTGTGTACTTTCTCAAGGAATGGGATCACCTTGGGAGCTAGAATGGGAGAGAGAGGGGCTGAATAAATCCAGGAGTCCCAGACCTCCTCCAACCTCTTCTCTTTAATGAGGAAGACCTGTAAGTCCTAAGTTCAGTTTTTAGTGGCAGATGATTCTCTAATCAGGAAGGTCTGACTTAATATTTATTTATTTATTTAATATTTAATGAGCATATAAATATATATGGAAGTATCAAAAAATCATTGAAGTCAAAAAAGTTGGTTCTGCTTTGTTGAAAACAAATCCTTCTGCTGTAGTACATTTTTCCATTAAAAAAAAAAGTTGATTTTCAGAGTCCTGCCAACAACACTCTAAATGTAAGTGCTAGATTTGCAAATAGGCTTATATTCATATTTAGAGAATATGCATATTCAGAGGCTTATTATTCAGGAAATATTTGGTTATCTTCAGACTAAGTAAAACTGATGGCTAAAAATAAGAGGGGTAACATATAAATAGTGGGGAAAGTTAGGGAGCATGAACAGCAGCCATGGCAAGAATAGAATTGAGAGGAAGAGGGAGAGAGAACGGCATGTTATTTTCTGTTTTGGTTTTATGTCTTCACCACTACCTGAAGTTCCATTCCATTCCATTCAATTTAACAAACATTAGCTGGGTGCCTGGCACCCAGAGGATCTGAAAATGCAATCTTGGCCCCCATGTTCTTAGAGCTGGATGGGCAAGATATAATGGAAGAAGGTTGCCTCTCCAACATCCTCTTCTCCACCATGATGAAGCCACTCTTTAGTTGAGGGGTTGGACTTCAGTTCCATGGGTAGCTTTGATTGGTGTAAACCTGTCAAGGTAGGCCTACCCCCTGCCAGTGATTGGTTCAGATACCCAGGGCCAAGCCTGGCATGGCATTCCTTAGGCCACAGTGGCTGATTCAGGAATGATGTTGACTCCATTTAGCCCAAGGAGATACAAACAGGAGTTTTCTGAGGGTTCCAAGAAAAGTTTCCTGTTTCCAAAAATAGAGAATAGACAAGAGTATTCTTCTTATAGTCCCTATTCAGGATAAGAGGCCCTGAACCGTTGCATCCTCTTGCTGTTTGTCTTGGGATAAACGTCATAAACACAAATCAGTAGAGTCAACAAAATCACAGAGAAATGGATTAAGAACTCTGATCCAACTTTGCTTGAACCTGCACTACTCCTTAACTCTTAGTTATATGATTCAGTAGATCTTTTTTTCTTGTTAAGGGGGTTCAGATTGGCTTTTCTCATCCTGATTGAAGTGATAAGCACACTGGTACCTGCAACGCTTGTCAAAAGATGATACACAATATAAAGATTACCCAGAAAAACAAAGCAGGGTCTAGCAGGGATGAGATCCTGTACCTAGAAGTAATAGAATGCAAATAATAAAAATATTATAAATTGGAAGTTAAACTAGGCCTACAAAAATGAATATCTAACAAAACAAATAGCAATCATTAAATAAGAGAAACCTAAGTTGAAAATGAATCATAGAATATGAGAGGTAGACAAGATCTCAAAGCTTAGATAGGAAAACCCCTAGATTTCCTGTACAGAAATAGGTTCTGAGAGGTTAAGTAACTTGCTGAAAATCACACAGCTAAGTCAAGCAAGGCTGAGGACCCGGCTTTCTTGAATTCTAAATGGGGTTCTTTCTGCTGCATTACATAGTTTCCTCTCTGAAGACATAAAATGAAATAGGAAAATGGTATTTCTAAATGTCAGCATAGGAAGAAGAGTGAGGAAAATACTGCATTTTTATTTAACGGGGATTTTGGAGGCTCATAATAGAAATTTTGGATGTTTTGTTTTTAAATAAGACCGTGGCCTTTACTAAAAGGTTGAGCATATGCTACCGCATGGAACCACCTGGGGTAGCACTGTTGCTAAGCGCCCCACTAAAAGCAAGGCAGGGCTGGTTCAACCCATGCTCACCCCAAACCTGTGACCTGGCTCCACCTATTAATTAGCTGGCTCTTGCTAACGTTAGACTCTGTACATTCTTTACAGGATCAAAAGTCAATCCATACGGAGTCAGACCAATAGCACATTCCCCGTGATGTCTACTCCAACACTGGCACTGTTTTTCTCTCTTCTTCTACATATTAAGCGAGGTAGGAAATTCCAATTGAACCACAGTGCTAAAACAGCAATAAAACGGATCTCCAATAACAGGATTCTGTCTCAGGTGTTCTGTTTTAATTGCTCTAAGATCTTAAACACGTTGTTTTATCTCTGAGATTCCATTTCCTTGTCTATTAAATAACAAATGCCCTGCCTCCCTTCAGGGTTGCTGTGAAGATCAAAAGAGCTAATGATCGTGAAAGCAGTAGGCGAATTCTACAGCCCTATGATCTAACTTCAGGCCCCTCAGTTTAAAGACCAGGGATGATTTCCTAAGATTGATTTCCTACCGGGTGATTTCCTAAGGTTGCCCAGTCTCTTAGCGACAGGTAGAACTACCCCTTCCTAAGAATGAGGAGTGACAACCTCCAGGACAGAGATTCATAATTACATTCAAAACAGCCACAAGATTTGCTAGATCTATTCAGTAGCTGCCTTACAAAGCTATATGTGAATGTTGGATTCTACTTTCTCTTTTTTAATGATGTTCCCAATGTAATAAAACATTATACACAGGGTCAAGAGAGAGCAGTGTGAACAATCTACCCCAATGACGTCCTTTTCAAAAACAGTTTCCAGTGCTATTCTGCTTCCTGGCTAATGAAAGAAAACATTCTCAAAGAACAAAAACAAATTTCAGCAAAGGAAATGCAACTATTCCTTGTGAACTTGCATTAATATTACAGCCATTCAATAAGTTATCCTGTTCTTTGGAGCTTTTATAAGTTCTCTTTTACCCTGAATTTGAGAGCCCTGCAACTTGAATACTTGAGGGATTTATTCACACGTAGAGTCTCCAGGGTTAACAATTTAAACAAGCGACATCTCTGCTTCACTAAAAAGGACTCTGAGATCTCATGGTCTATCATATTAACATTCTTTCTATACTTTATGTATTTGTCTGTTTGTGGCGTTCCACAGAGGGATCTGAAGCAGTTTATTCAAATATAGGCTCTGCTTAAGAATAAAATAAACTGAAATGAGTTTGAGGAAGGAAAAAAATATGGATAAAAATATGGGCTGGATACAGTGGATCACGCCTGTAATCCTAGCATGTTGGGAGGCTGAGGCGTGGGAATTACTTGAGGCCAGGAGTTTGAAATCAGCCTGGGCAGCATAGTGAGACATTGTCTCCGGAACAAACAAAGCATTAAAATTAGCTGGGCATGGTAACATGCACATAGAGTCCCAGCTACTCAAGAGACTGAAGTGGGAGGATGGCTTAAGCCCATGAGGCCACAACTGCAGTGAGCTATAGTCACACCGCTGCACTCCAGCCTGGGAGACAGAGCAAGACCCTGTCTCAAAAAATAAATAATAAAAGAAGATGTGATGGTTTGCTAGATATATATATATATATATATATATGCATATTTGAATGTGTGTGTGTGTGTATGTGTATGCATATACATACATACCCAATAGCCCAATTTGCTTGCAAGAAGTGGTGGAGAAAAAAAGACTCTAAGCTTCCTCACAGCCAGTGCAAAGACAAGTCATTGCCACCTAGTGATTGCTGTTTGGCTTATAGTCAGCAGCTTATGCTGGGCTGGAGAGAAGGGGTGGAAAGTAAGCTCGGCTTATAGCCAGTGCTGTATATGCAGCCATATAGTGAAAGCCTTCATTTGCACCCTGAACTCTGAAATATTCACTTTTAAAACATCCATCTGTCATCCACCCAGTGAGCCCAGGAGTGTGGCTGCTTAACTTCTGGGCTGAGTAATTCATCTACAGATTCACCTACCCCAAGCAAAGTGGGTAATATCTAAATTCAAAGGCTGCATTTGCTCTACAGAAACCACTTGCAGAGTCCGCTGCCTTGGTAATGTATTGCCCTAGGCAACTGCTTGTTCTGACTCTGTTCTTTTTTCTGGCTGGAGTCATTGTTCCGACTTATTTGTATGAGTTAATGCTTCTTGGGTACCCAGAAACCTATTCCCAGAGCTCACTCATTAGTCAAGTTGTTTTTTTCACTAATCAATTATGTTCTCTTTAAACTAGCTAATCTGAAGAGAAGCAAATTAACTAATTTGGAGAAGGGTATTTAAATCATTGTAATATAATGTTTTCATGAAAAGTGCTTCTGTGAATGAGAGTCAGGTTGTTTGTGTGGATGATCCAAGAGGTACTGGAATTTGAGGACTGAGTCCTTAGCTTCTGTTCCCACCTAGACTTGTTTTTTCTTTTTCTTTTCTTTTTTTTTTTTTAAACAAGATCTTGCTCTGTCACCCATCCTGGAGTGCCACGAGATCTCAGTTCACTGCAGCCTCCACCTCTTGAGCTCAAGCCATCCTACTTACCTCAGTGTTCTGAGTAGCTGGTACTACAGGTGTGCACCACCACACCTGGATAATTTTTTTATTTTTTGTAGAGATGAGGTCCCACTGTGTTGCCCAGGCTGATCTTGAACTCCTGGGCACAAACAATTCTCCTGCCTTAATCTCCCAAAGTGCTGTGATTACAGGTGTGAGCCACCACACCCAGCCCTCACCTAGACTTTCTTCCCTCTTCAGGTGTTCCTCTTTGACAGCTGTGTCATATAAACAACTTCTGTCCTTGTTGAAAGAAGAAACCGTGCAATGCCAGGACAATAGGTGTGCAGGGGTGGTGAGACTGTCTTATATGAAATAGTCAAAGAATGGGCAGGACCAGTCAGGCAGCTTGATTGGGCAGTGTGTATAATTATTACTCTGTGATCATTTTTATAGTCACCATCTGCTTACTAATAATGTTTTTAAAACAGGACCTTAATTCAACCTCTACAGATTGCTTGTGTTAAATTATTTGGTCTATCTCACAACTGGTGAGAACTTTTCAAAAAAAATCTTTTAATTCATTTACACAGACTTGAATGTTTAAATTAGATGAACATATCTCACTTTTATTTTTGTCACAGTTTTCTTCTCTTGTTTTGATGTGCTGTTTGACTTTTTGCCTTGCCAACCCAGATTCAGCTGTCTTCAAAGATATCTTCAGCTATCATTTTTTTTAAAAATCAGCTTTCTTTTCTTTAGATAATTCTGCAATGTGAAGAATTAAAACAATATTGTCTAGTTGTGCTGTTGACTCCTGGGCAATCTTCAGGAAGCTAAGTCATTTTCATGTGGCTGCTTGGGCTTAAGGGCAAGGTTCCCATAACCATATGCTCTTTTTGGAGAATGATGATAACTCTGCCTGTTTTTCTTTCCTATTCTTCGTGATATAGAAAATATAAGCTGTACAGGGGATATAAATTACTAAGAGGCTATATGCCTTTAAAAATGCATCTCCTAGTCAAAAGATTTGTATTATTTTTGCTGAACAGGAAAAGGAACTATAAATCTATGAAACTGATATCTATCAAAATATTTTCTATGGGTTCTAATTTTTGTCTTGTCCATCTGTTGCCACAAACTTACAAATGAGAAATAGCAATTATTATGAAAGCACAAAAACCAAAGAGTAATTCCTTCCAGTTTTGGAATAGGTTATATTATTTTGTATGTCTTCATCTGAAGATGTAAAGTATCAGTGGAAGTCTCAATGACTCTATGAAGTAGATAATTTATTATTTTACAGATAAAGGTAATGACATACTAAGAGGTTAATTAGGTCCTGGGATCATGTTGTCACACCCAAAGGTGGATTTTAAAGCTCAAATTCAAGGATCAGAAGTACAATTTGCCACCAAACCACTTCAATGGACATTTCCAGATTCTGACATCAAGGCTGCATTTGATTTAAGGATCCAAAGGTTGACTGGCCAAAATTTTTCTCCATCTCTCCTGTCTTCCTCCCATTTAATCAAATACACTGTAGAATGAAAAATAGCTTTTTTAGCTGTCTTGCTCTCTCAAAAGTTTCATCTGTAAAACAGATTATAATACTAATACTTATCTCACAGAGTTGAGGAGGAAATGATAAATGTAAAGACCTTATTATATGCCCAGTAACTTAGTAAGTACTGGACAGTCAGCCCTTCATATCCCCAGGTCTGCATCCAAGGACTCAACCAACCTCGAGTAGAAAATATTCAAACAAATAAAAATAAAAAACAATGCAATATAACCCTGTTTACATTGTATTAGGTATTATAAGATTACTTATAATTTAGAGATAATTTAAAGTCTATGGGAGGATGCAAACACTATGCCATTTTATAAAAGGAACTTTAGCATCTTGGATTTCAGTATCCATGAGGGGGTCCTGGAACCAATCCCCGTGGATACTAAGAGATCACTAGAAATGGTAACTACTATTATGGTGATGATCAGCACATAAAGGAATGAAATGAAGGGTGTCCAAACCTCTTACTTGAGGCAGATTGAAAGAATGTTGCTGGCTGGTGGGTGTAGGGGTGCACACTTATAGTACCAGCTACTCAGGAGGCTAAGGTAGGAGAATTGCTTGAGCCCAGAAATTTGAGACCAGCCTGGGCAACAGAGTGAGAAAGTGTCTTCTGTTGTTTCCCAAAGATTGGAAGGAAGGGAAAACTTGGAGCAGAAATTCTATCACCTATTATTACCTACCTACCTATTACCTACTAATATATGTATATCGATGATCTATTATTACCTATTTTCTATCTGTTACTTATTTTATTGCCTATTACCCTATTATCTGAGAATAAAGCTTTTATCCTGTAATTGTCCTGTTTACCCATGGCCAATTGACAAGGACCAAAGACTTTATCACAGGGATAACAGAAGAAACATTGAACCACTTATGAAATTGCCAATGTTTGATGTCATTTTAACTAAATAAGCAGCAATTTCATATGATTCAGCCTAACAGAACTTGAATCCAGATACATCCAGGCAAAGGATTCAAAATCAAAGCAGTCTATTTTCTATTGCTGCTTCTCACTTACTTCCAAAACATGAAATAACCATATAGTAAAAAAACAATAGTATAGTAAATGTGATTCACCAGAGCTATTGGAATTTTAAAAAGTATTCATATAATTAATTCTATGTAATTTCAGTTTGTTGCTTTTTCCATTTAAAAAACCATTTTAGATTCAGGAAATGGCATCTTCTAAATATAAAATATAAGTAAATATCACATGATTTTTTTAAAAAAAAGAATTATAGCTATTTCTAGCATGAAAGAGCATTCTCTCTCTCTGTTTTTAAGACAGGGTCTCACTCTGTCACCCAGGCTGGAGTGCAGTGGCCCGATCGTAGCTCACTGCAGCCTCAATCTCCTGGGCTCAAGAGATCCTCCCACCTCAGACTTCCGAGTAGCTGAGACCACAAGCCCATGCCACCACATCTGGCTTTTTTAAATTTTCAATTTGTTGTAGAGACAGGATATCACTATGTTGCTCAGCCTGGCCCATTGTCTCTAAATGAGATACAGATATGTTAACAGTTTATCATAGATCAGCTTTACTTTTACGGGACAAGGTTATTTTTAAATAAAATTCTCTACTGCCTTAAACTATATATTCTTGTTATGTGTTAAATATCTCTATTTTTGAAGAGAGTTTTAACAAGATAATTTTATACCTTCTTTCTTGCTGTTTTCTCCTTCCTTAATTGGTCACCTAGCTAATGGAGCTTTCTATTTGAAACATTGCAGCTTCCCTGACAAGGGGAAGGAGTCAACATGCTGTAATTATAGCTGTCTTTGAGGCTTGGATTATTATTCTGTCAATCTGACTCTCATATAAACGGAGCAGCTACCCATTGCAGTGTATGTGCACTGTGCACCCAGAGTAAGCTCAGCCTCCTAATGACATGACGTGCCCTCCAACATACAATTACATTTCACGGCAGTTCAGAGGCTTTCCAATGTAACATCTTTAATACAATTTTGCCTGCGTAAGTTTTACAAATTGCGCATGTTGGCAAACAATCAGCAAATCAACAATATTATTCACAACTGGATCTTCTCAGGAAAACAAGTTGGAGTATTAACCTGAGGTTTTCTGAAAAGCTCCCATGGTACCTTTGTTGAAAAGATGTTAGACCAAGCATCTCCTGATATGGAAACCAGCGGTTTGAACTGTAACTCAGTTAGATAAGTCAATAGGGGGAAGGCTATGATGTCGTGATGCAGGAAATGACTAAACATTTAATGCTCATTGCTTTGCATATTCCTGGAGTTAGGGAGGGGGTGTGGATGACATTGTGTGGGCACCAGGTCAGTGAGACTTTAAAGGGACCTTTACTTTGTCCTTCTTTCTAGAGTTTTAGGCATTAAAAATGTTAACTTGTGGCCAGGCATAGTGGCTCATGTTTGTAATCCCAGCACTTTGAGAGGCCAAGGCAGCAGGATCACTTGAGCCTAGGAGTTCGAGATCAGCCTGGGCATCATGATGAAACCCTGTCTACAAAAAATACAAAAATTAGGCAGGAGTGGTGGCATGCAAGCCTGTAGTCCCAGCTGAGAGATGGGAAGATCCCTTGAGCCCAGAAGGTCCAGCTACAGTGAGCCATGATGGTGCCACTGCACTCTGGCCTGGGTGACAGAGCAAGACCCTGTCTCAAATAATAAAATAAAATTAAGTATTAACTTGTCCAAGACCCTGTTTCACAGCAGTCATTGATGAGACAAATGAAACATTTTGTAACACCTTAAGAAAACAATCCCATCATTGTGGCAGGGCTAGTTTTGTCATCCCGCTGCCTAAAAAGCCATGAGACCTCATCAGCCATGGAAGAATCTTCGTAAAGCTGAAGCGATTTGGCCCTTTAATGATGCACAAAGACATGTGCATAGATTTTGCAAGTTCCTACTTTCACCTTCATAAATGCTGGATTTCATCCATGTTTTAACTGATTAGCGTTTTAAACAAAATAAATACAGATACCATAGTACGTAATTTCAGAGATTTTTTTAAATACAAAAATGTATATGATCCCCAAAGTGTATTTGGGCTATGTGCTGCAATTGATTTAATTGATTTTTCACAATATGAGGAATCCGGGCCGCAGCTGACCTGGGAGTTAAGAATGATTTTTTTATATTTATAAAGGGTTGTAGAAAAGGAAGAAGAATCGGCAGAGACCATTTGTGGCTGGCAAAGCTTAAAGTATTTCCTAGCAGATCCTTTGCAAAAGTAAGTTTGCCCACTCCTGTAATAAGCAGCTCTCCTGCTGTGCACAGTCTGTGTGCCATCTCAGACTATGCAAAGGTGAGTAAAACCATCCCTGCCCCTAAGCAATTTATAATCTGCATCTAAGGGGCACTGTGCCTAGTAAGCAAAAGGCAAAAGAAGATGGCGCCAGATAAGGGCTTCAGAGGAAGAGAGACCAGGCTTGGTGGGGAAATAGGGAGTGGCTTGTTAGCAGGTGTTCCTTAGATGAACCTTGAAGATAAAAAGACATTTTGAAGAGTAAGGGTAAGTGAGATGGGGAGGGGGTCAGCTCTGTGTCCTGGAACTAGCGAGCGGTTCCATTTCCGAAGCACCCAGAGAGGCTAGAGGGTGGATTCCAAGGCTGAAAAGTGAGTTGAGGGTCGTAGGCTGGAGACCACGATGAGGGGTGTGTACAGACGGAGAGGAGAGATTCCCGTACTTAGAGGCCAAAAGGACAACACAGTCTGCACTTTTACTTTGGTGTTAGAAAGAGCCATAGTCGCAAATGGTTACACAGAAGTGTTTTATGATATTTAGTGAAAATGAGGAAAACCGTCTCTCTTAGGTTGAGCACCTAGGAAATGAGTGGCTCTTGACTATGAGTCAATGAACAACGTTAATCTATGTAGTTACCAAGTCACCATTAACACGTAAAGCACTGCTGGGTTCAATCTATTCATCAGAATTCTTGAAAGTCCTATTTTATGTCAGAGGCGAGGCAGCTGAACTTGATGAGGCTGCCAGGAACACCGCGTTCTGCCTCTGAATTTGCCCCTGCCTCAGTGCCTGACCTTCGGCAAGTACTCACGTCTCACTATCTCACTTTCCTCAGCCATAAAATGGGAATCACAGGCCTTAGCCACTTCACAGGAGTGTCATAATGTCTGCAAAACGTTTCAAGATAAGTGCTCCTGGAAACGGACAAGGTGGGGAGGGTGCTTTTTCAATCGGTCGGTGGGTGAGGGGGGGCAGGGAAATGAGGTTATCACAATTAAAATAGGAGACTACTTACGGTTTCTAAGAGTCAAGAGCTTTGTAAAACAGAAATGATTGTGGATGAATGATGCAAAGCCTGCAGATGAGTAAAGGTACCCATAATCTGCCAGTCAAAATCTCTGCCAGGATTTTCTAAATTAAAGTCAGGACATCTTTTTTGTTGTTGTTTCAGGATAGAAGAGAATATTCAAAATCCGACAGCACCGCCTTAGAGAGTGTGGTTTCACATATCTGTTCTATCTGCATTTTAGAAGCTTGGCATATTCTGCTCAATTCTCCTGGGTATTATTCAGTTATAAAGATGCAGAAGGAAGCATCTCCTTCTGCACTTTCTTTACTCTGTAGATTTTCCTAATCTGTCCTAGAGAGGGACTGCGGCAGGGTCTGCAGACAGAAGGGCTGCCTCATAGCCAGTGGTCTTTGTGTGACCTCTGCCCTCAGCTGACAGTGGCGGAAGAAGACATTAAAGTCTCTCGAGAAAGTTGAAGACCGAACCCTGAGATGTATGCACACTGCACCTGGAGCAGACAATTGGGCTGGAAGGCAAGTTCTGCTCTGCTCTGGAAAGTGTGAGTGGTAAAATATTTCTTAGGATCCTGCTGACAACACTTGCCATTTGTACCTTCTCTCTCTATCTCTCTCTCCCTCTCTCTCTCTCTCTCTCTCTCCCCTTTTCTTTCTTAAAGAAATTTTTACCTTGCAGTTGTCCAGAGAGGAAAGACAGGCCAAAATAGTTTAATATGCTAGCTTACTGGGAGGACAACAGCTTAAGCTACAAAGCCCTGAGTTTGACCCTAGAACTCTGTGGCTAATGATGACTCATCTTGAAAATTATCAGATTGAATCTTCTCTACTGGTTTGATAACAGCTGATGAGTGGAAAAAATGCCAATCAAATGCACATGCGTAATAAGCAGCCTCCTTATTCCCCTCTGCAGATCTGTTCTTGGATCACCTAGACTTCCCTGTCTGTTGAAGATGTGCTATCCATGCAGTTCTTGTGGACTGGTTGTTAAGAAAAGGTGGATAAACTGTCTTTAGGCCTTTAGAGTGTGGTGCCTGTGTGCAAAGGGGAATGAGACAGATGTAGCAGTCAGAGGTGGCTGGAGTAGGAGAAAGTGCTTGCTAGTGAAATCTTGATTTTTCTGTGGCTTTTCCGTGCAATTGGGTGGCTAAGTAGGAAAGCCATTGGAACTTCACTACATCAATTCTGCCTTTCTTGTTTTTTGGAACTCTAAGTCACCAAGGCTCCCTGCCACCCTATCCATCTATAACTTTTCATCACTTTTTCCTCAGAGTAAGAAGTGTGTCCCAGAAAATGTGCCTCTATGACTCAGCAACATTTCAAATCCATCTGAGCCTTCCCAGCGTTCCAAAAGAAATACTGATTTGAATTCAGCTGCTTAAAAAACCAGTCTCTAAGCAGGCAGCTTGAAACTTCCTTACAGCAACAGTTTAGACTCTGAAGGGGTAATCAGTTGTTTTTAATTGTTTTTATTTTCCAGTTAATTCATTTGCCACCTGATTATGTGTGATTTTTTGAGCCCAATACTCTGCTAAATTAACCTTGATTTTCTTTTCTTTTTTTTTTTTTTTTTTGAGACGGACCCTTGCTCTGTTGCCCAGGCTGGAGTGCAGTGGCACAATCTTGGCTCACTGCAAACTCTGCCTCCAGAGTTCAAGCAATTCTCCTGCTTTAGCCTCCTGAGTAACTGGGATTATAGGCACCCCCCATCACACCCAGCTAATTTTTGTATTTTCCACAGAGACAGAATTTCACTATGTTGAGCAAACTGGTCTTGAACTCCTGACCTCAGCCTCGGTCTCCCAAAGTGCTGGGATTACAAGCACAAGCCACCATGCCTGGCCTTATCTTGATTTTTTTATTTTTGGAGATTGCTCAGTCTGGAGTGCAGTGGATTGATCTCTGCTCACTGCAACCTCCATCTCCCAGGTTCAAGCGATTCTCCTGCCTCAGCCTCCTGAGTAGCTGGGACTACAGGCTCGGGCCACTATGCCCAGCTAATTTTTTGTATTTTTAGTAGAGACAGGGTTTCACTGTGTTGAGCATTCTGGTCTTGAATTCCTGACCTTAGGTGATCCACCCACCTTGGCCTCCCAAAATGCTGGGATTACAGGTGTGAGCTACCACGCCCAGCCCCTACTTAATTTTTAAGTCAAGAGGGAACAAGTCCAAATTTCTATTCAGTTAAA
>CAUYLG010068590.1:0-60999 GCA_963573385.1 Cacajao melanocephalus | reverse complement strand
GATTTATCCACCTGTCGTCTTTGTAATTGCCGACTTTCAGATTGTGTCTGAGTGAACGTCCGGCTTGTTGGTGATGAAGTTTTTTCTGTTTCTTAGTTTTCCTTTGGCAGACACCCCTTCCCCACAGAGCTTGGTCTTCCCGGGTTCAGCTGTGCTTACTGTGAAACTCTCGGTCCTTAGCACTTCCAATTGCTGTTCTCCTTGTGGGGGTGGGACCAGCCGAGCCCGACTCAAAGCTCCGCACTGAGAAGCGCTGCGCTGCGCCAGGGCGCCGGCAAAACAGCTGTGCAGGCCAAAAGAGTCGCGCTGGCGACACTTGTGGCTCCTCTGCCGGGAATCTCCCAGTTCGTGGGCCACAGAAATTCGTCTGAAATTGCAGCGTCCACTAGCTCTCTGTGCTTTCACTGGGAGCTACAATCCTGAGCTGTTGTTAATCGGCCATTTTGAGTCCTGGATATCTTTGTTAATTTTCTGTCTAATTGATTTGTCTATTATTGACAGTGGGGTGTTAAAATCTCCCACTAGTATTGTGTGTGAGGCTAAGTCTCTTTGTAGGTCTCTGAGAACTTGCTTTATCAATCTGGGTTCTCCTGCATTGGGTGCATACATATTTAGGATAGTTAGCTCTTCTTGTTGCATTGATCCCTTTACCATTATGTAATGTCCTTCTTTGTCTCTTTTGATCTTTGTTGGTTTAAAGCCTTTTTTAAATCAGGGGATTGCAACCCCTGCTTTTTTATTTTTGCTTTCCATTTACTTGGTAAACATTCCTCCATCCCTTTATGTTGAGCCTATGTGTGTCTTTGCATGTGAGATGGGTCTCTGAATACAGCACACCAATGGGTCTTGACTCTGTCCAATTTGCCAGTCTGTGTCTTTTAATTGTGAGATTTGGCCCATTTACATTTCAGGTTACTATTGTTATCTGTGAATTTGATCCTGTCATTGTGATGCTAGCTGGTTATTTTGTCCGTTAGTTGATGCAGTTTTTTCATAGTGTTGATGGTATTTACAATTTGCTATGTTTTTGCAGTGGTTGTTACTGGTTATTCCTTTCCATGTTTAGCACTTCATTCAGGAGCTCTTGTAAAGCAGGCCTGTTGGTGACAAAATCAGTATTTGCTTGTCTATAAAGGATTTTATTTCTCCTTTGCTTATGAAGCTTAGTTTGGGTGGATATGAAATTCTAGGTTGAAAATTCTTTTACTAACGAATGTTGACTACTGGCCCCTGCTCTCTTCTGGCTTATAGGGTTTCCACAGAGAGATCTGCTGTTAGTCTGATGGGCTTCCCTTTGTAAGTAACACAACCTTACTCTCTGGTTGCCCTTAACATTTTTTCCCTTCATTTCAACCTTGGTGCATCTTACAATTATGTGTATTGGGGTTGCTTTTCTCGAGGAGTATATTTCTGGTGTTCTCTGTATTTCCTGAATTTGAATGTTGGCCTGTCTTGTTAGGTTAGGGAAGTTCTCCTAAATTATATCCTGAAGAGTGTTTTCCAACTTGGTTCCATTCTCCTCATCACTTTCAGGTACACCAATCAAATGTATGTTTGGTCTTTTCACATAGTCCCATATTTCTTGGAGGCTTTGTTCATTCCTTTTCATTCTTTTTTCTATAATCTTGTCTTCATGTTTTATTTCATTAAGTTGATGTTCAATCTCTGACATCCTTTCTTCTGCTTGATCAATCCGTCTATTGATACTTGTGTATGCTTCACAAAGTTCTCATGCTGTTTTTCAGCTCCATTGGATCATTTATGTTCTTCTAAACTGATTATTCTAGTTAGTAATTTGTCTAACCTTTTTTCGAGGTTCTTAGCTTCCTTTCATTAGTTTAGAACATGCTCCTTTAGCTCAGAGGAGTTTGTTATTACTCACCTTCTGAAGCCTACTTCTGTCAATTGGTCAAACTCATTCTCCAACCAGTTATGTTCACTTGCTGGCAAGGAGTTATGATCCTTTGGAGGAGAAGAGGCATTCTGGTTTTTGGAGTTTTTAGCATTTTTACACTAGTTTCTTCCCATCTTTGTCATTTATCTATTTTTGGTCTTTGATGTTGATGACGTTTCTGAGTGATTTCTGAGTGGATATCTTTTTTGTTGATGTTGATGGTACTTTTTTCTGTTTGTTAGTTCTCCTTCTAACAGTCAGGCCCCTCTGCTGCAGGTCTGCTGGAGTTTGCTGGAGTTCCACTTCAGACCCTGTTTGCCTTGATATCACCAGCGGAGACTGCGGAACAGCAAATATTCCTGCCTGTTCCTTCCTCTGGAAGCTTTGTCCCAGAGGAGCACCCAACAGATGCCAGCTGGAGCTCTCCTGTGTGAGGTGTCTGTTGGCCCCTGCTGGTAGGTGTCTCCCAGTCAGAAGACACAGGGGTCACGGACCCATTTGAGGAGGCAGTCTGACCCTTAGCAGAGCTTGAGCACTGTACTGGGAGATCCCTGCACAGAACCGGCAGGCAGGAACGTTTAAGTCTGCTAAAGCTGTTCCCACAGCCGCCCCTTCCCGCTGGTGCTCTTTCCTGGGGAGAAGGGAGTTTTATCTATAAGCCCCTGACTGGGGCTGCTGCCTTTTTTTTCAGAGATGCCCTGCCCAGACAGGAAGAATCTAGAGGGGCAGTCTGGCTACAGTGACTTTGCTCGGCTGCAGAGGGCTCCACCTAGTTGGAATTTCTCTGGGGCTTTGTTTATACTATGAGGGGAAAACCACCTCTCAAGCCTCAATAATGGCAGACGACCCCCCCGCCCCCACCACCAAACTCCAGTGTCCCAGGTCAGCTTCAGACTGCTGTGCTGGCAGTGAGAATTTCGAGCCAGTGGATCTTAGCTTGCTGGAATCTGCTGAGCTAGACCACTCGGCTCCCTGGCTTCAGCCCCCTTTCCAGGGGAATGAAGGGTTCTGTGTTGCTGGGGTTCCAGGTGCCACTGGGGTATTAAAAAAACACTCCTGCAGCTAGCTCAGTGCCTGCCCAAATGGCCACCCTGTGCTGTGCTTGAAACCCAGGGCCCTGGTGGCTTAGGCACCCTAGGGAATGTCCTAGTCTGCGGGTTGCAAAGATCGTGGGAAAGAGTAGTATCTGGGCCGGGGTCTACCATTCCTCATGGCACAGTCCCACAGGGTTTCTTTCCCTTGGCTAGAAATTTTGGATTTCAGGTCCCATCCCAGATATGCTGAATCAGAATCTAAACTTTTATAAGCTCCTAAGTAATTTTTGTGAACTTTAATAATTATTTTATTGTAGTAAGCACACAACATACAATTTACTTTCCTAAATATTTAAGTGTGCAAGACAGTATTGTTAACTATAGGCACAACGTGGTACAGCAGATCGCTAGAACTTACTCACCTTGCATGACTGAAACTTGCGTCCATTCATTAGCCATTTCCCATTTCTCCCTGACTCCAGACTCTGAAAACCACCATTCTACTTCCTGATTTTCTGAGTATGGCTATTTTAGATACCTTATATAAGTAGAATTATGCAGTATTTGTCCTATTGTGACTGGCTTATTTCACTCGGCCTAACATCTTTGGGGTTCATCCATGTTGTTGTATATTGTAGGAATTTCTTATTTTTAAGGTGGAATAATATTCCATTGTATAAGGATGGCTATTATATTTTTAAAAAGAAAACAAATGTTGGTGGACATGTAGAGAAATTTGAACACTTGTATACTGGTGATGAGAATGCAAAATGGTGCAGCCACTATAGAAAACCGTATGGAGATTTCTCAAAAAATTAAAAATAGAACCACCATATGATCCAGCAATCCCACTTCCTGCTATTTCTCTAAAAGAATGAAAATCAGAATATTGAAGAGATATTAGCACCCAAATGTTCAATACAGCACAATTCACAATAGTCAAAAGTGTGGAAGCAATCTAAATGTCTATGGAAAAATAAATGGATAAAACAAATGTGATATATATTACTAGATACATATGAACTTTTAAGCTTGAGAAGCGAATTCTGATCCAAACCACTGTGCTCCTAGAGCCTTAGCAGCAACATTCTGGGAGCGTGTTAGAAATGCAAATTATTTGCTTCATCCTAGATGTGAATCAGAACCCCTTTGTTTTAACAAACCCTGAACACTCAAGTTTGAAAACCACTCATCTAAACCATTATCCTGTCTTTAAGAATCATTGATCCACACATTTATCCTGCCTTTAGCAGTGACCATTTCTAATTTTAAGCACCACCACAATTCTACCTCTAAAGTCAGTGGAAATTCAGAAGGGCTAGAGAAGGACGGATAAAAAAATCTATGGTATTACATATGTACAGAACAAAATACTGCACTTTTGCCAAAAGTTGGAGGATTTCCTTTTTTTTTTTCTTTCCCAAGCTGTAGATGGGTTTGGAAGGGCTCTCTAACTGGGTGAACATAAAAGCCATGTACTGGTTGACCATAATTCCTTAGAGGTACATCGATGGTTTTCAATAGCTACTCTAGAAAAAAGGTTTTACTCCCACCTTGACTTCTAAATTTTAAAATGCCTCCACCTCTGAAAAACACTTTTAGATAATTGTCAATTAGAGTGAGGATAGCAGGGTAAGCAGCTGCTTTAGTTTATTTAAGGAAGCTGCCAGAGGATGTCAGCTCCAGGTGTTTCTAAATATGAAGGCAATGGTGTGCATCCCTCAACTTTATAAACAGAGAAAGCAAGGGGCTGTCCCTCATGCTTCTTCTATAAAATAAAAACCCACAAGGCTACTACTTTCTAATCAATTTCCTAGGATTCATCTTAGAGCATTTACATCTAATCCAAATACTATCAGATGAAGGCTGAAAAAGGATTGTTAGGTAAGTAAAATAAGATGGCTTTAGAGTCCCTGTGTCTTCTTTCTCTAACTCTTTCCCTAAATACTAAAGCATGATCAGCTTTTTAATTGACTATTTATTTTGTTACATATATGTATATATAGATCTAAGGTATACAACATGATGTTTTGATATACATAGTGAAATAGTTACTAGAGTTAAGCAAATTAACACGTCCATCATTTCACGTAGTTACACCATTTTTTCATTTTTCATTTTTTTTTTTTTTCCCGAGATGGTCTCGCTCTGTTGCCGGGGAGGAGTACAGTGGTGCATTTAAGCTCACTGAAGCCTAGACCTTCCAGGCTCAGGTAATCGTCCCACCTCAGCTTCCTGGGTAGCTGGGACTATAGGTGGGTGCTACCACACCTGACCGCAAATATTTTTTAAATGGTAAGAGCACTTATAGTCTACTCTCTTAGCAAATTCTAGTTTGCAGTACAATATTTTTACTATTAGATCTTTAGGACTTATTCATTCTATACAACTGCAACTTTGTACACTTTGACCCGCATCATTCCGTTACTTCCCTGCCCCTGGTAACCACCACCGTTTCCACGAATTCTAATGTGTGTGGTGTAAGATTCCACATATAAGTAATATCGTGCAGATTTTTCTTTTTGTGTCTGGCTTCTCATAGCATAATGCCCTCTAGGTTTTTTCATGTTGTTGCAAATGTCAGGATCTCCTTCTAAAGGCTGAATGATACTCCATCGTGTGTGTGTGTGTGTGTGTGTGTGTGTGTCCCCGTATATATACGCGCGTGCATGCACACGTATGTATCACAATTTCTTTATCCATCCATCGTTAACAGACACTTTGGTTGTTTCCAAATCTTTCCAACTAAGAATAATGCTGCAATGAACTTGAGAGCGATTTTTATGAGATCCTGATTTCATTTCCTTTGAGTATATACCCAGAAGAGGGATGGCTGGGTCACTGGCTTTAGCAACGATTTTTAGGATATCACACCAAAAACCCAGGCAACCAAAGCAAAACTAGATAAATGGGACCTCATTCAACTAAAAAGCTTCTGCACTGCATAGGAAATAATCAAGAAAATGAATATTAAAAAAACAGCCTATAGATTGGGAGAAAATATTTGTGAGCTATATATCTGATAAGGGGTTAATATCAAAAATATATAAGGAGTTCACACAACTCAGCAAAAAATAAATAATCACCCAATTAACAAATGGGCAAAGGATCTAAATGGACATTTTTTTCAGAAAAAGTATAAATGACCGGCAGGTATAAGAAAAGGTGCTCAAAATCACTAATGAACAGGGAAATGCAAACCAGAGCCGCTAGGGATCTCCACACACCTGCTAGGATGACTGTTATCAAAAAGATAAGAGATAACAAGTGTCGGTGATGTGCGGACCAAAGGGAACCCTGTACACTGCTGGTGGGAATGTGCATTGGCACAGCCGTTATGGAAAACCCTACGGAGGTTCCTCAAAAAGTTAAAAACAGAACTACCAGGCCAGCGTTACCCGTTCTTTGTTAAGTTCAGAGTCACGGTGCCACTTCCTTTCCTGTCTAAAGGGGGCTGCTGGAGACCCCAAGGCAAGGCCCGCAGGTGTGGATGTCCCTAGGGGCAGAGTGGGTCAGGAGGTGGATTTCCAGGCCAGCGGTTTCCGGGCTGGGCCTGGACCCCCGACCCCGGCCCCAGCGGCCCCAGCGGCCCCAGCGGCCTCAGCGGCTTGGGCGCCTCCTCAGGCCCCCAGTGAACCTCCGGGGCCCACGAAGGCTCCAGGCCGGCTCCTCCGGGCCCACCAGGGGGCGGCCGGACCTCCCTTCGCGCGGCTCCCGCCGGGAGGCGCCTCCGGAGAGAGGAAGTGCCAGCCAGCCGGGCCAGGCTTGGGGGCGGCGGGAGCGGCCTAGCGCAGGGTCCTCCCCAGGCCGGCGCCAGGCCCTGCCCCGTCAGCCCCAACCGGGCCGCGGTCGCCGGTGGGTTCCGGGTCCTGTGACCGGTCAGGCGGCGTCAGCGGGCGTGGCGGAGGGCGGGCCGGCCTCGGGAAGTTTCCGCGGCCGCGGGAGGCGCGGCGAGGGAGCGTGCGGCCGGGCGGGGGCCAGTCCCGGAGCCCAGTCCCGGAGCCCAGGCGCGCCCGACAGCCGCGGCTCTCATGGCGGGCGGGGGAACCGGGGACCCCGGCCTGGGGGCGGCCGCCGCCGGGGCGCCCGAGACCCGCGAGCACCTCTTCAAGGTGCTGGTGATCGGAGAGCTCGGCGTGGGCAAGACCAGTATCATCAAGCGCTACGTCCACCAGCTCTTCTCCCAGCACTACCGGGCCACCATCGGGGTGGACTTCGCCCTCAAGGTCCTCAACTGGGACAGCAGGACGCTGGTGCGCCTGCAGCTGTGGGATATCGCGGGTAAGCGCGGCCGCGAGTTTCCCACTCCGGAGCCCGCGGGGCCGCCGGGCTCCTCTGTGCCTTTCTTCTTTTTCCTCTCCGCCTGAACTCGTCTGCCTGGGTACGTTTAGAAATGAGAGGTCCAATCCAAGGGCGAGATGCTATGGACGCGGTCGGCTGGACTCGGTGGGGCCCGGAGGACGGGATGGGCAGTAGGAGTTGGAGCAGGTCCTGCACGTCAGGGCTCGCTCTGCTGACGGGAGGCGAGGAGGCCCGGGGGCCTTTTCCAGAAGTTTGAACTCTGAATAATGCACGCGTATCGAACACCAGGACGAGTTGGAAAGGCTGCTTTGGAGCGGGCCGGCGCCTCTCAGTCAGCCTCGAGTTCAGAGGGATTGGGTGATCTACCCGAAGCTGCACTTCTAGTTAGTGACACTACCAAGACCAAAAGCCAGGTTCCTTTTCAGATCATTTCCACTACCCGCCTTGGCTCTGAGACTGGCCTTTGTGAGGGAAACTCCATTCCTCAAATACTTTGCTCTCTTCGGAAGCCCAGAACAGACACCCCGTGAAGATTTGGGAAAGCTTTTCTGAAACTTTATGCCCGCGCACTCCTTCCTCTCTTCCTAAACCAAAAGCTAGTCCCATCCCGGGTGCCCTGCGCCCCCCCTCCCAATACACTGTTTCTCTGGCATTTGCTTTCACTGGTTCTGTTTGAGGGAGTACACTTCCCCCTGCTCTGATTTATGAACACTTGAACTCTGGCTGGTGTGGTGGTTGGGAGTGGGCGTTTTAAGAAGATGTTAACTGTTGGAAAGTTCATAGAAATTGTAGCAAGCCAAGCGCCAGTGGCTCACGCCTGTAATTCCAGCACTTTGGAAGTCCTAGGCTGGAGGATCGCTTGAGCACAGCAGTTCGAGACCAGCCTGGGCTGTTAGTTAGACCCTGTCTCTACAAATAATAATAATAATACAAAAAATTAGCCAAGCGTGGTCGTGCGTGCCTGTAGTCCCAGCTATTCAGGAGGCTGAGGCAGGAAGATCACTTGAGCCTAGGAGAGGTCTGGGCTTCAGTGAGCTCTGTTCTCACCACTGTACTCCAGCCTGGGCAACAGAGCGAGACCCTATATGAGGGGGGAAAAAGTGCCAAAAGTTACTCTGTTCAGTTATTACAGGTGTTAAGAACTCAGTCTGCAGTAGAGCATTAGAATGGGAGCGGGTTTGGGATTAGGGGACACCTGAGGCCACCCTTTTCTAGAGTCCCTACACCGAAGTCCATAGAGGGTATAGCCGCCTGGCTGGTAGCAGAGTAGGGGGGCGGGAGACAGAATCACAGGTCTACTGTCTGTCTGCCAGATAATATTCTTCTCTTTTATAGCTTGTTACATATGAAACCGTATTAAATAACTGTAACCTATAACTCATTCATTTAAGAGCAAATTTCTCTCCCTCAGACAGGAGAATAAACGTTTGCGACTCAGTCCCTCAGAGAAAAGGAGGGCTCAGCTTTTTTTGTTGTTGCTACCAAAAACCAAAAGTTCGTTTGAAAAGTAATCTTTGGAGCCAGAGGCTTTTTCGAAATACTTCCTGCTGTTGCACAGAACACTAATGAACAGTATTTCTGCTTCTTGACAAAGTTATGGATTCTAAAGGTTGCCTTACCATGTGACAGTCATTCTCCAGGAATCTGCAGCATAGCTGAGGATTTTCACAAAGATGGTTTTAAAACTTTGCTTACAAAGGTGCTTGACCTTGCCTTACTCTTTATGTAATTATGGTATTTTGTTATTAAATTACGTTGGGTCCTACTACCAATACATGAGTATGAGTAACTAGATTTTTAAGTATTTATAGTTAGAGACTTAAGAAAGCAAAAGCAGGAGTAGGGTATAAATTTTCTTCTTTTTTAAAAAATCGCAGATCTCAATAGACAGGAAGGGTTCATATCCAGTTTTTATCAGACTCTAATACACATTTGCCTAAATGGGATATCCTTGCACTTTTCACTAAATCCAAAGCTTACGCTTTACCAGGAAGGAAAACAGAATTTTAAGATCTCCAAAAGGGATTTCTGGATGTTAGACATTGTTTCAACAGGTACTGTTGTACCATACAGCAAGTACAGACCAGCAATTTATAAAATTAGAGGCAAATTTATAGAAATGATTAGGCTTACTTTATAAGTAAGATTTTCAGAGATAGAATTTTAAAAGGAAAATGAGGGAGAAAAATAGCTTAGTGAGAGACCAAACAAAACAAAACAAAACCTTAGCCTAAAGTTTGGAGAGCTACATTGCTGTTTGGTTTGAATATTTGAGCTATTAGTGAATCTTACCTCATACCATTTGAATTAAGTAATGATGATATAATGAAGGCAAACTGAAGGCTGCTCCAAAACTTCCCCCATGGCTAAGCATACTTGCCTTATGTAGTAACAAAGCTGGATCATATTTAATTCTCAAATAATAGAAATAGTCTTTAATTGCAAAATAGTAGACAGAGCCAGCTATTTGGCATCGCTAAGTTAAGGTGTGGTGTTTTTACTAGTTAGGTCTTGAAAGCTTTGGAAAGTACAATAGGTTAGAATTATCAAGTGTTTTCTATACAGGTAGCCAAGCAGATTTAGCTAAACTCTTTGAGTTAAGAACCACTGTCATCCTCGGATACACAAATCTTTTCTCATAGCATTGAAGGAATCTGGCTTTAAAATACAGATGCAGTTTAGTGCAGTTTTTGTGTAAGATAATTGTGATCTCTTAACTCACACGTGCTTTGGGACTGCTGCTCAAAACATAACTGAAATATACTAAAATCTTTAAGTCTTTGGTGAGATTTTACAAAGATCTTAATAAATGCACACTCAAGATAGAGCAAGAGATGTCTCTGATCTTCCTTTTATTGCTCAGCATAGCTAAAGTAGTATTTGGTTTACTATTTATTGTAAGCTTATTGCTTATTAGCAACTATAGAATTTTTCAGGCAAGTTGAACAACTAGTCTAGGTTAAATCTTAAACGTTTGACTATTTAGATCTAGTCTACTTTAGTCTTCATGTATTGATTGATTTGCTTTTTAGAAACAACATTTTTTAATAAAAATCTGAATGAGTAACTCTCCTTTGGGCCAAAGGACAAATTAGGAACAGTCTGCTCTGAAGTCCATATAAATGATATTTACCCAAGCATAAAACATAGGCTTGGAGATATAAACTATATAATCTATGCCTAAACTTATTTTACATTCTTTTGATTCCCATCCAAAATAGAATGTGGATCCTGATTTCCTTGCTCCATCTTACACTTTGTCAATTAGGATACCTAGTAATCTCCCTTTGCCTTTTCTTCATAACTCTCCTGTAATCCTTCATGAGCAAGAATCTGGAATATTACCTCTGACACTTTCCTGATCTTAAAGGTATGCTTCAGTCACATATACACATATTTCTAAGTATAAAGAAGTCATGCTTTGAGGAATTAGTCTATGTAATTATTTGTAGCCTCCATCTTAAACACAGAATTCTGCAGTTAAGTTTCCAGTGTTTATTGGTGGCTGATGACATACCAAGTCATTTACAAGGCTTTTTAAAGTCTTTGTTACACATGAGTAATTGGACTCTTATACAATCTTGCCATCCTCAGCCTTATTCAAGCTTCATTTCTGTGCTGAATTATAAGCAGACCCTACTGTCCCATTTATATATTTAAATCTTTCACTGTTCCTGAGTCTTGAGACACCTTTGAGTGCCACAGTCTGGGCGATACATTCGCAACTGTCCAGGCAGGCAGCTGGTCAGCATAATAATATATTTGTATTACCACACATGGAAATTCTCTTGATAATGGCAGTCCTGTTGCCTTTCCCTTTTGAATATGTTACCATTCTTCATTGCCTCAATTAGCCCTCGTAAGCTAAAAGATGCTCAGGTTGGCAGTAGCCATAGTAGAGCACTGATAAGAAGTTCTACAACTTTCCTTTGCTCTCAGCCATTTGCCTCATCATTCTACCTTTTGAGTTGAATGAATTATAGATTTAGTGGTCCTATAATCTCAACACAGAGAGGTATAGTAACTTGACTAAGAAAACACAGATAATCAGTGGTACTGTATGGAAACAGGTTTCATGACTCAGATGTGAAAGCAATATGCTTTTTAAAAGACAGCAGAATTTTGGTTTCTTCGTACCAAAATAGCAGCACAAATACTTTTCATATATTCAAATGTTTTGGTTATCATGAAATTATGTATATGTTATCTTGACCCTCCAATTTTCTTAAGCTTTTGATATGAAATTTTAAATAAGTCTCATTCTGTTTTAAAATGTACCTAGGATTTTGTTTTTAGTCAAGATATGATGGGGACATCAGATCAGATGATTGCCATTAGAAAGTTGATTACTCACAGTTCCCATGAGTGGAGGCACAGTATGCCACACCACACCAGGCCACAGGGAAAAGCAGCAGGGTTGGTCATGAGAAAGAAGCAGCAAGGAAAATGCATGGGCTGGAGTTTTATTGTGGCTTTTGCAGGAAGGAGCCCATGACGTAGGGTAGGCAAGCTGAGCAAGTTGAGGACTGGCTAGTTTGAATAATTTTGGTGTACTCTGGGCTATAGGAATGGTCTATTGTTGTCCAGTACTGGGGTGATTTGGGACTGGGGGATAGTGTCCCAGACTGCAGGAGCCTGGTGGAAGGAGACAGGTGGGAGGGTATAGATTTAGGATTGATCAATTGGTTGATATGGTATGCATATCAAAGGTGTGCTCCAAGATAGCTCCTTTGCTCTCTCTAGAAATTAGCTAACCGTGGGAGGGTCAGTCCCTCCTTGGGCCCACAGTGCCCCAAGTTGTTAAAACATCATAAAATATAGAAAAACAAAGCACAATTAATACATATTCGTAGGCACTTACTAAAATAGAGAGATTAAAGTACTCTTCCAAAGAAGGAAGAGTTAAAGGTCTCACATTTACAGCCCAGGAATAGCATTTTCTTAAAATAATGAGGATTTCACACTAAATCAACACTTAAGTAATAGAGAGGGGGCTACATCCACAAGTTTAAGTTGTCTTACGTTTGTAGAGCTCTTCTCTTGGATGGTGAAAAAAGTGCATATATATAAATGTGGGGAGACTTCTGGAGGGTAAGACAAAAGAGCAAGGTAAAGTGTTTTAGAATTATATTATTCATTTATATTTTCGAAAGTTTTTTGTACTTCTTAATGGTTGAGTAGGCTACAAACATCTAGTGTCTTCACTGTTCTTTCACTGTCCTTGAGAAAGACAGACCAACATGAAAATAAACGGTTAACAGGGGTTCAGCTTAAGGCTCTAATAGAGTCTTTCTTTCTAACTAACAGATGGCCATATATTCTCCTCTTTCCCATTATTTTCACTCTCTTCTATCCAGATAGTTTTCTTAAGCATCATCTGCAGGAATTTTCCTATTTTTTTTTCATTCAGTTTTGTTACTCTTTTACTTGACAGATTTATTTAATCTTGGTTTCAAAAGGTGGTAGGTGAGCAAAAATGATGCTTTGTACATGATTTACGTTAGTTTTACAACTGGAGAAACTTAGCATATCTATGCATTGTAAATCTTTGAAGCAACATAGTTAAATATAGGTTACAACTACTTAGGTTTTTGGAGAGCAACCCTTAATTTTATGTTACAATTATTATTTTAAATTCATCTTATCTTTTTTCACTCTCTAATTAAACCTAATGTGTTTTGGAAATTTTTGTTTTTTACTTACTTTACCAATTTGAGAATATCTCTGAAGCATTAATGGATTAATTAAGAATTTCTCAAAAAGAGATTACAAATTCATTAAAATAGAACATTTTACTATTCTTTTAGAAAATAAACTATCTCCCTAAATACATGGTCTTGGCCTTTTGATGCTGGGTCATTTACATTTTATTCCCATTGCTGTCTGGATTCAGTGATTGTAGAATATATAGAAAATCAGTATAACATTCAAGTTATAATACAGGAACCTAAAATAAATGTTAGAGCCAGGAGGACTTAGGTGATCCCTAAAGATCCCTAAGACCAATTGGCATAGATAAGCCACAAAAGTTTCTTGCCTAAAGTTGCTTGCATGTTGGGTGCTTGGCATTTTGAATCACTGGTATAGTTGAATTTTTATCCAGTTTGTTTTTCTCTGCGAACTATTTTTACCATTACAAGGTATAGCACATAATGAGCTAATATTTTAAAACTTTCACATTTAATTGGCACCATTTTTTTTTTTTTTTGAGACAGAGTCTCACTCTGTCACCCAGGCTGGAGTGCAGTGGTGCAATCTCACCTCACTGCAACCTCCACCTCCTGGGCTCAAGCATTTCTCCTTCCTCAACCTCCCAAGTAGCTGGGACTACAGGCTTGCACTGCCATGCCTGGCTAGTTTTTGTGTTTATGATAGAGGTGGAGTTTCACCATATTGATCAGGCTGATCCTGAACTCCTGACCCTGTGATCTAAGCACCTCGGCCTCCCAAAGTGCTGGGATTACAGGGGCGAGTCACCTAGCCTGGCCAATTGGCACCATTTTTAAAAAGCATACTCATGCTTTCATCGTGCAATAAACTTGTTGAACACTTAATAGCTGACATATATGCAGGACTTATCTGGTATTTTACACTGTTTTGAACTTGAAATACAACTTAATGTGCACAGACCCTAAGTGGGTACCTTCATGAATTTTTACATACCACCTCCAGTTCAAGATACAGAATATTTTTAGCATCCTAAAACAGATATCAGCTATGTTTTCTGTAAAGGACCTGACAACAAGTATTTTAGGTTTTGTAGGCCATTTCATCTATGTGGCTACTACTCAACTGTGCCACTGTAGGACAAAAACAGATATAGACAATATGTAAACAAATAAGGGTAACTGAATTCCAGTAAAACTTTTAGCTGGATTAGGCCATTGGCTATAGTTCCTCAAACTGCCCTGGAAGATTTGGGCAGGGACTTTAAGTTTAACCCTGTCAGTTGCCCTCAGAGGTAGGTATTATTTTATACTTTTATGGAGGTATAATTGGCATACAGTAAGCAGTACAATTTGAAAAGTTTTTACATCACTATAGCCAATGCTTCAAATATTTTCATCATCTCAAGAGTGTTTTTCTCTTGCCCCTTTGTAATATATACCCTTTCCTTTCCCAAGGCAGCCATTTATCTGCTTTCTCTTACTGTATTGTCATGGTTTGAAGTTTTTACAATTTGATATAAATGAACTCATGTAATATTACCAACCTGCTCACTGATCTGGCTTCTTTTACAAAGCATAGTGACTTTGAGATACATCCACGTTGTTCCTTATATCCATGGTTTTGTTCTTTTCCTTTCTATTGGTGAGCTGTATTTTGTTGTATAGCTATAGTTTATCCATAATCTGTTGATTGACATTTGATTTGGCATCTGTGAACATAATGAATGTGACTTGAGAGTTCTAGTTGTCCACATCCTCATCAACACTTGGTATAGTAAGACTTCTCAATTTTAGCCATTCTTGTGAGTGTGAACTGTCATGTTGTGATTTAAATTTGCATTTCCTCAATGACTAATGATGTTGAACATCTTTTCCTGTGCTTATTTTTTCATCATATGTATTTCTTGGTAAACTATCTGTTCCAATCTTTTGCTTACATTATTAATTCAGTTTTTTATCTTCTTATTTTGGAGTCTTCAGAGTTTTTATATATTCTGGGTACAAGCCCTTTGTACCTTTTGTTCTCGTTTGCTTAACCATCTAATTGACACTTTTGATTTGCCATATAGTGTGGTTGTTTAAAAAGTACACTCTAGTGTCAGGACTGCCATGGAATTTTGAATCCTAATCTTGGGACCTAAAGAAAATTAATTAATATTTTTAAGCTACAGGGTCTTCTTTTAAAACTACTTGTTGTAGACATTCTGATTTTCTTGTGCTTTACCAGAAAGCTTATATGAGTAAATATTTGTATAAGACTCACTAGTAAAAGGAAATACTTGAAATTTACAGAAGATTCACTAAAAAAAAAAAAAAAAAAAAGCAACAGTCACTAAAGTTTAACAGCTCTTTGTTAACTTCTAGGTTTCTTAATTTTAATCTTAACTTTCTAGGTTTCTTAATTTTTCAATGTTTCCTAATTTGAGACTGTCGTATCTTGTTACTTAGTGATTCAATAATTAAAATATATAAAAATGGAAGTGGTTGGTAATGTGTGCCCTGCATTCGAAATTGGAGTCTGAACCATTTCAATGCATATAGAGCCTTTCTGTAGAATAGTAATTTTGAATGGTTTGCATATCATATAAGTTTTTATATGTATCAGAATTATGAGCCAATGAACTATATAATTGGTCAGATTTGCATTACAATAAGATATGAACATAATAGTGGGGTTTCATATGTGACCATTTGTTCCAGTAAAATTGAGACCTTTGGACTATTACAATACAGCTTTAGTTAAACCATATGAGGAGTCATCACAAAACAAAGAAACTTCAAATGTATCCATTCATGTTTGACCATTGTTTTATTCTTCTTGCATTATTCCCTAAAACAAGATATAAAATTATATTGCATTGTAGAGTTTGGAAAAAGAAGAATTTTGTATTTTGGGATATCTTTGTATCTCTTTAGATAAAATATATCAATAAAATGTAGATAAAGCCTGTTGCTCATGTGTTTCAAGAGAAAAGTGTCTTTATCATAGAACAGAGTGATAAATCTTAGATGTGCATTGATTGCCAATCATTTTTTCTTCATACTGCAGTCAGTAACTAAGTCAAGCCAACTGCAAGGTAGTTCAGAAAGACTAACATCCTACTTCTATAGGTGTGTGAGAGTCAGAAGACCTGGATTCTAGTCCTGTCTTCTTCAGTCAGTGCCACTGTAATCCTGGCCAAGCATCCCTTTGCCTGTTGTTACATCTGTTACATGAAAAGAAGGGTCTTTCCTATGCCAAAGATTAGTACAATAGCAGACAGTAAGAGAACGCTTTGCAAAGTCCTATATAATGTACAAAGCAGATTTTTCCCAAAGTGTTTAATATAAGTTAAATTATTTTAAAAGTACAATGATATTTGATGAACTCTGCAATTGATTCTTCTCGTAATAACACAACCAGTTGTGCTTTTTGTTCTGAAATGGATTTTCATGTGTCTACTTCTTACAGGAGTGAAATGTTACATATTGAATCAGAAGTGGGTATGGGCTAGAGATGTGAAGGAGAGATGAGTTGAGAACATGAGCTACTTTATCTTATGTCCAGCCCTAATCTATTCGACTAGCATGTTGCCCACTGCACTTATCTCCTTCCTGCAAGCCTCACTTCTATTCTTGTCTCTTTTTCCTCTACTTCCAGCTTCGTGTTTTCCTTTAGTACCTCTCTTTTCTTAGGCTAAGGGGAGAGGAGTAGGAAAAAATGACAGACTTTGTATCTTTAGATATTGTCATATTGGTTTTTATGGAGAATATGTTGTACAGAACATAAAACTAGTTCAGTATGTACTCAGACCAAATTATGAGACATGTCTGCTGTATGGATCATAGTCTATATGGATAGCCTTAAGCACACCAGGTTATGTTGCTATGGAATGGGAGATATTTGTTCATAGTATTGCTCTTCAGGTAAAGGGGATTATACCTAAATATAGACTCTGTCTGAATTACAGGTTTTTAATGTTTTCCTATATTTACATCTAGGGCAGGAGCGATTTGGCAACATGACCCGAGTATACTACAAGGAAGCTGTTGGTGCTTTTGTAGTCTTTGACATATCAAGAAGTTCCACATTTGAGGCAGTCTTAAAATGGAAAAGTGATCTGGATAGTAAAGTTCATCTTCCAAATGGCAGCCCTATTCCTGCTGTCCTCTTGGCTAACAAATGTGACCAGAACAGAGACACTAGCCAGAGTCCTTCCCAGATGGACCAATTCTGCAAAGAACATGGCTTCACCGGATGGTTTGAAACCTCTGCAAAGGTGAGATCTGCTTTGCTTATGCACCTTTTGCTTTCTAGCTCATAAATCTGAGCTGTAACTTTAAAGTATTTAGATGTATTTATGTGAGCGGATTTTGAAAGTCTGGAAAATGAGAAGTGTAGCATGGATGTGTTATAGCTTCTTTCAGTCCGCAGCAGGACTGCTTTCCAGATTGGCTAATGGGGAAGTGAATAGACGGGCAGATTTTCCATCAAAACAAAAAGAGTTATTTAGAGTAAAAAGCAAATGACATTTTCTGTGAGTCTGAGTTTTTAACTGAGGTACTTCTCATGCAACTGCAGTGGATGGGGGTATTGTCAAGCTCAAGAATTTTTGGTTTTCACAAAAGGCTGAATGAATATAGGAAGATGCCTCTGGTAAGGATGTGTGTCACATGCAGGACCATGTGAAAAGATCTGAGAGGAGATTTATTCAGATGATGTTTGAAGAGTTTTATATTAACTGTGTACAAAAGATTTTAAACAACAGGAAAGTATGAACAGTTGTGGTATGCCTCATAAATAATAGAATGAGAATTTTTTTATTTTGTCTATTATGGAAAGTTCAATAAAATATTTTCTGAAGGAAAAAATAAAACACTAACTTGGCTTTCAAAAATCTTAACAGTCTAGTTGCTGGGCACAGTAGCTCATGCCTGTAATCCTAGCACTTTGGGAGGCCGAGGCAGGCAGATCGCTCAAGACCAGCCTGGGCAACATGGCCAAACCCCATCTCTACCAAAAATACAAAAAGTAGCCGGGCATGGTGGCACACGCCTGTGGTCCTAGCTTCTTGGGAGGCTGAGGTGGGAGGATCACTTGAATATGGGAGTCAGAGATTGCAGTGAGGCAAGATCAAGCCACTGCACTCCAGCTTGGATGACAAAGTGAGACCCCCATCTCAAAAAAGAAAATAAAAATCTTAGTCTAGATATAGAAAAAAAGTGAAATTATACATACATAACATTTTAGGGGGGAGTCACAAGCATTGGAAGTTTCATATAAGGGTGTTAGTGACAATCAGATTTATGTAAGGATGATGAAATGTTTGAAAAATTCTGTGATGACAGATAAACATTAGACCATAAATTTGTTGAAATCTTAGCACAGTTCTACCTTTTAGTTTGTGTTCTATGGATTTTGTGTGTGTTTTTATATATGTATGCATGTATCATTGTTCCTCCAAATCACCTACCTCTTTCTGGATATTTACTATCAGATTAGGTTTAGCTGTACTAGAAACTCACGCTTAGATTGAAAACCTACTTGATGCCGTGATGATCTGCAGGATAAAAGCAAAGCAATGAGAGAGACTGCACAAAAGAGAGACTGCTCCAAAACTGGGCAATGGTGGAGTCACTAAGAAAAAAAGACTGTCTACTGGAAGCAGAAATGCACATTTCTAAGTTAGAAGCTAATTGTTGGAAAAAATATAGCATCTTAAAATTTCCTTTCATAAATAAAATGTGGTAGAAG
Organism: Cacajao melanocephalus; assembly: GCA_963573385.1. Taxonomy (NCBI): domain Eukaryota; kingdom Metazoa; phylum Chordata; class Mammalia; order Primates; family Pitheciidae; genus Cacajao; species Cacajao melanocephalus. The sequence continues at coordinate 42,366 of CAUYLG010068590.1, read as the reverse complement.
AAAGATTAAAGATGAAGCACAGAGATGCTATGGGAGCACTTAACGTGACGTGAAGGAGAAAATCACAGAAGGACAGGCTTCTTAGAGAGAAGGACTTATTCTGGTCACTCATGCCCTCTGTCTGCTCTGTAGCCCTGTTGGGTGATTTGCTCTACTTCCCGGCTTTGCTGTTAAAAAAAAAAAAGAAGACAGTAAATGTAAGTGCTTATTCAAGTATGCATTTTGGTGGAGGAGTTTTACAAATGATAGACAAAATTCCCCTTTAGGCTTTATTTAATCTTTCAGGTAATCCAGATTTGCCCTCAGATGTAAGGTGTCATGTGACTTGTAGCTTGTGACTGTGTAAGTCATCAGTTTCACCATATGTATGGATAGGATTACATGCAGAGGTGAAAGGTGCAACACTGGTTAAGAGTAAAAGTTTCAAGTTTGCCCTGTGCATCCCTACAAATATAATAGAAGCAGCTTCTGTAGAATTTCCTTAGCAGTAAACCAGGAGTGTTCTAAGAGAATAACAGTAATTTAAAAAATTTAGGTTAAGAATCTTAGAGTTAAGGCTTAAAGTACGGCCTAAATGTCACTAATAGGTACACTTCTGAGCTGGCCAGCAGCTAACTTCAGATCTGACTTTTGCTGGAATTGAAGTCATCTGAATTTTACTAGAAACAGGCAACTTTTGCAAATAAATTTCATCATTTCACCTTTATGGCAAATATGAAATATGAAACTTTGTGACTATATTAGCATATGGGAATTACACTAACATGTGACTAATTACAGTAACATACTGGAATTTTAATCAACTGCTTCCAAATGCAGTTAGGGAATTTTATAATTATTTGATATGATGAGGATAGCTGGGACTGAATGTCACTGTACATTCATCAGATCAATACTTGAATTAAAGTTAACACTTATCTTGGGAGTGGAGGTAAAAAGAAATAAATAAAAAGCTTGTCGCAGTGCTGTGAAAGATGCCTGTAAATAGCACAGCTCTTTTGGGTTTCTTGTTGTCTAAGAAAGGCTTTACAAATAAGGAAAAAGGCTACAATGAACCTTGCGGTGTTGGACTGGATTAGACATTAATATGAGCTTCAGGTTTCATATGTGAGTGTGTGTGTGAGTATGTGCATATATATGTGTGCGTGTGTGAGAGTGTGTATAGATACGTGTATGTACACATACATGTGTAAACAAAGAGATAAAGAAGTCGATATAGGTTCATGTGTGTATACATACATATATTTACTAGCCATACCTGCTGAGAGGGCTTAAAAGCAATAACACCACAGAACCAATGAACTTACTTAGTGCTCAAAATTCTGTTTTTAAATATCATTCATTTAAAAAGAATGGGAATCCCTGGAGAAATGCCTGATTTTAGGGAAGTTGGGATAAGGAAAGTAAAGATGTGCCTGAGATAGTTCGTGGTGCTAGAAACTAAGGAAGTGCTCACAAATTGATGGGGACATGTCAGGAAGATACAGGATACTACCATACAAGCTCCAAACATGTAAGACAATTCTAGCAACAAAATAAATAATTATTGCAATGGGTTCAACTTATAGAGTAAAGTAATAATCCATGATAAAAATGAACAAATGAACAAATAAATGGGGAAGAAGAGAACCTCTTTCTCACAATAGAATTCCAGCTAATAAATGTAGAAGGAATAGCAGAAATAAAAAGTCACCATTAAACACCACAGTGATGATTGTTGTAGGGAAGAATTAATTGATGCTAAAATTAGTAGGGGAAAGTGTGGTGAGAAACAGGATATTTACATACTTGCACTAAGTACAAAGGGAAAAATAATAACTTTTCTGTGGAGAAACCTGGCAGAAACAACTTTAAACAGTGTGCTTCCTGATAAACTGTGCAGGGCACATCACTTGTGTTTTATTCCTGCCAAAAAAAATACATCAGTTGAATTTAATGATAAGAAAACATCAAACGCCCCAGATGGAGGTAAATTCACTGGCCAGTGCACTCTGAGAGTGACAAGGTTGTGGAAAGCAAGGAGACTGAGGAACCGTTCCAAAGTAAAAGAGACCAGGAAGACAACAATGAAGTACAGTTTGTGATTCTGGGTCTGAAATAGGGTGTTGAGATGATTGATGTAATTTGAGTAAGCTTGTTAGACTAACACTGATACAACACTATTATATGATTTCCTGATTTTGATAGTTTGTATTCTGGTTATCTAAGATGTTAACATTGAGAAATATGTGTGAATGATAGGAATGGTTACTATTTTTGCAATGTTTTTGTAAATCTGAAATTATTTTAAAAATGAACAGTTAAATATTTTTTAAAATAAGCACAATTTTTGCAATGTGTTACTTACTGTGTATTTAATGATAACTTATAATTCAGTCACACAAATGCTGTGACAGCTAATAAATCCTTAGGGTGTCCTTAATGGACACTGCCCTTACAACGTTGTTTCAAGCTAATTTATGCATGACAACTAAAAGGAATAATTTGTACTTAGAGATGGAGAAGTGACATGATACATTTATAGTATTTTAATGTTCTTTAAGCCCTTTCAATTTTTTTTCCACAGTGTATCCTGAATACTTTAATTAGATATTCAAGGGCAGGATTTTTTTTTTTTTAATTCAGAATGCCTTCATTATATGAATTGCAGCCCATAGCAGGGTGAAGATTCATTTTCAACCATCGGGATAGCTCATTGGGCCTCAGTGGCAAAGGTTTAAGATAGGAACATCAGAAAAGGCATCCTTCATAAAAATAAGGAATTCTTTCCATTGCTGCATTATTCTGGAGCATTCAGCTCTTAATGGGCACATAATTTAGTGTTAGAGGAAAGTAGCTGTGCACTTACAATGCCACCTCTAACTAATTTTCCTAGTTCCTATTCATACTCTTAATGCCTTATTCTAAGAATTAATCCAAAAATTAATCATGTTCTTCATTTCTGCATTACAGGATAACATAAACATAGATGAAGCTTCCCGGTTCCTAGTGGAGAATATTCTTGCAAACCACCAAAGCTTTCCTAATGAAGACAACGATTCAGGCAAAATTAAATTAGATCAAGAGACCTTGAGAGCAGAGAGCAAATCCCAGTGTTGCTGATACGGCTTCTGCTTCTCTTGTGAGTGCTTCAGCTCTGAATAAGTTCCTGAGAATGGGTTACAGATGTCATGTTAGCTGTGAGTCTTCCCACAGGTGGCACTTCAAAAGGCAGCACCATTGGGTGCCTGCACTTATTTGAAAATGGAACTTTGGGAGAAGGATCCCTGCTAGTGGCTCTGTAACTTAACAGATGACAATTAGGCTTTTGTCATTGTTGTCATTATATGGATGATGATGTTTACATCCTTTTAAACATCTTTTTATATGACAGTTCCTCAGGATTTGGTAAGCCTTCCAAGTTGTAGCTTTTAGTGTAAGTGCTGAGGTGGTAATAAAATGTTACCTCCAGTCTTCTGGTCATTTTCAGTCTATATTTTTGCCATCTTATTGCATCCTCATTGTTGAGGGAGGTTTTTAGATTCCATTAGCCACAAGGACTTCAGGTTTCCCTTTAGCAATTTTCTATTGAAAACGTTGGAAAGGCCAGGTGTGGTGGCTCATGCCTATAATCCCACCACTTTAAGAGGGTGAGACAGGAGGATCACTTGAACCCAGGAGTTTGAGGTCACAGTGAGCTGTGATTGCACCATTGCACTCCAGACGGGGCAACACAGTGAGAACCTCTTTCTTAAAACATAGCAAAACAAAACAAAACAAAACTTTGAAACTTTGCATAAAATTATTTCCCTTACATATAATTTAACAATTCATAGCTGGTGTGGCATGTGGTCACTCCTCTTAAATACATTAAAATGCCCTTCTTAATGACTGAAAAAGTACTCACAGCACATCTGTATCATGGATGTTTCCTTCTGGATATGGTTAATACCCCTTGGAAACTGTATAAATGAGCATTTCTTCTTCTTTCTCCCTAGTCCTTTTTCTCTTCTCTTCTTCCTTGGTGTTTATGTTTATAACCGAGGGCCTAAGTGATATGATGGTTGCAATTCTCTCTACTGGAGTTAGTCTTCTCAAGTCTGTGATAGCAATGGTCAAGGAGAGAGTATATTTCAAAGCATATACAATTAAATCTGAGCTTCTATAGTATGAATTGTGAAAGACACTAGGTCGTGTATGGTTTTATATGAGGGTTGGGATATTTAAATACAATATCTAGGAAACTTAAGGCAGACTCACAATATTTGCATTACCATTTAAGTCAATTAAGGAAAATAATAAATATTTTGACTGAAGTTTTACTTTTGAATTCGTATAGTTCTATAATAGAAAGATGATATGAGATGTACTTTTTTCGTCTTAGAAAACTTTGTTCACTTTTGCCTTTTATTTTTTAGGGGCTTACTTATATCATGTCCGACTTACTGATTTAGGAAAGATCCAAACTTATTTCTTTCAAAGAAATTTTAGGGGTTTTGTGACACAATGCAATGCTAATGCAAAATGAGACATTGGCCAAATTTGTTTTATACATTAAGTGAACTTGGATGGGAAAGATTCGTTAATTTATTGAGAACAGAAAAAAACAAAACAAAACAAAAGCCTAGGTTTGGCAAAATGTAATCCCAACACTTTGGGAGGTCAAGGTGGGAGGATCTCTTGAGCCCGGGAGTTCAAGACCAGCCCTAGCAACATAGAGAGACCCTGTCTCTACAAAAATCAAAAACTCACAAAACAAAACACCGGAAAACACAGCAAGAAGTGCATTTGCTTTGACAGCTATGTTCTGGGAATAAATAATAGTTGTCATGGGCCATAAAATGTAGTTTTTTTTCATTAAACATAAGTTTTGCCTGGACATCATAAATACATTCGTATGTTACTTAAGTAAGAAAAAAACCCTTTTGACCTAGCACCAGATTTTCTGGGGTGAAAAAGTAAAAGATCCTGATTTAAGTAATACATATCACTTAATAACTATAACATCTGTTTATTTTTTTAATGTTGAATTAAATCTTGCTTTCTTAAATATGTTTCATACTCTAATTTTTTTCTACTCTAGATACAAATTTTCAACCTTTTTTTGTATTTCAAAGTCCAATGGTGTTAAATATAAAGCTTATCCCAAGTAGTTTCTGAAAAAGATTGCAGTCTGCTTGGAATTTTCTTTTTTATATGTTGATTTTCATTTTTACAAGAAATCCGTTGTATTTAAATTCCCTTAACAGTAGATTCAAAATCAGGAGAATTGCACTTTCATTGCCCATCTTTACAATTTTTATTAACTTCTCAGGGTAATCTTAAGCATCAGTAATACCTTAAATAAATTGTTTTTGGTAAACACTTAGGATTATTTTTCACATGAGATAGTTTGTTATATTTACCATTTCCTACAGTTTAGAAATAAAACTATTTCACATTACTTTTAAAGTCTTGCCACAATTTGTTTTTATAACTTGAACATAAAATTTGAATTTAGGGTAAGCTGCATAAATAGCCAAAAGAAAGAAGAGAATACTCTGACTTATGTACTTTGAAAAATCAATTGCATATATATGTGTGTGTATATGTATATATACACACACAGACCCATGTAAAAATGCGCACACTAGCTGAGACTGGCAAGAAGTACAGAATACCTTATTAATTAAAACGATACGTTTCTTTGCATGAGTCTCAGGCATCATGAAATTACCAATGTTCTACTTATATATATAATTTATATGCATATATGTAAATTGTGTTACATATATTTTATATGCATGTACACATATATATGCATATGTTTTATATACATATATGTACATATATGTGTATATATACATATATAAATTTATATGTATACATATGTACATATATGTGTAATATGTCTATACACATGTGATGTATATATACATATGTGATAAACATATACATGTATATGTATTTTATGTGTGTATATATACATACTATATATACATCCATAAAATAAATATGTGTATATATTCTATGTATATATGTAAAGTACACATACATACACATATGTATGTAACTCAATAATGTTTCCAAAAAAATGTTACCATAAGCTGTGACTTTTCAAAGTGTTGTTTGGTTTCCTGAAATATGTATATAAAAGCACCCAATTTGCTTAATGAAAATTCCTGAGCCTCATTTCAGACTTACTGAGTTAATTTTGTAGGGATGAGACTCAGAAATTTGGTTTTACAAAAAAATCCCATGTTCATTTTGGAAAACCTCATAAATACCAGTAATTGAAGTGTTATTCAGTTTGAAACCTATCATATTTTTCAAAACATGAACACTCTTAAATTATAGTACTTTCATTCCCACTCGTAAATCATTGTTATTAAAAAGCTTAAATATCTTAAACCATGGACAAACAGTATAAATTTGCTTCCATCCACTGAAGAAAAGAGAGGCTGAAGGATTCTGCTAGGCTGGACTAACCTACAAATATTGTTGCTAAAACTGGCTAGCCGTTTGGAATAAAAAGTCACATTTCATTCTCACTGCTTCCCAAAATGATATAATATGGAAATTAGCCTAAATATAAAAACAAGAAATAAAGCTACAAAAAATTTAGCATAGATGGGAAAAAATTGTTATTGGACTAAGAAAATCCCAAATTCTCAAATGCTGAAAACTACAGAGGAAAAGATAGATATTTGATTACACCGAAATATCTGGTATAGCAAGATCATATAAAAAAATTGTGACAAGCAATAAGCAAAATATTTGTAACCTATTTAATTAGGTGAGAGCTATTAAGGGGTATTTTAAAAACTAAGATAAAAGAAACATAAGATGTAAAACAAGTATTTTGTAGAAGAGGCAAGTCTTAGTAAACAGGAAACATTTAAAAAATCCAATAAAGGTGTTATTAGATTCACAAAGTATATATGGTTGATTATATCTGATGTTGGTGAACATCTATAGGAAAATGGGTATTCGTAATTTACTATTAGACTAAATTTATTTTAATAATTACTATCAGGATTTCTGCAAAACTGCTATTCAGTTTACACTTTTAATAATGTCTTGCCAAGAAGAGAAACTGTTACTGTGGGAAAATAGAATTAAAAACAAAATCCCTTTCCGATAAATAAAACTTCCTCACAAAGATAGGATAGGAAGTGGTTTTATTATTGAATAAGTACTAAACCAGAATGTATATGCACTATAGGCAATACTCTAAGACACCATAAAGACAGAAACCTTATTCTTTAATATGGCCCGCAGATTCAATATGTTACATACATGTTCTCAAGATAATACCCAGTGCTTAATCAAATAACAGTCATTTTCTATACAGAGTTCCTCTTAAATTCACTTGGTAATTGAGATGATGATCTGTGTTGGCCGATTGGCTTTATCTAAAGGAAAACTCAGCTTCTTATATCTTTATGCCAGGTGGTAGATTTGCAACTTGGTGCCAGGTGCCCAGCAAAGTTAGGCTCCTACCCTCTTACAGAAACTGGGAGATAGGGCCACTGTCTTCCTACATTTCTAAGAGATGGTACTCCCAGGTCCCAGAGAAAGCTGGAGAGGGGGTAATTTAGTTCTTAAAAAGATGTGCACACATTGCAAGGAGACAAAGAACTTACAAGGGTTCTAATGTAGGTATACTCAGAAAGGGGTGGGTGAGGGTTGGGATGGGCTGTTGGGAGAATCTCTTTCCTTATTTTCACCAGAGAGAATTAAGCCTCTTATATTTGATTTGTATTTGCCCTGGCTGTCAACCTTACATAAATATTTGTGTGTACAAGAAAGAGGATAGAGAAGTCTGTTCACTGCAACATTGCTTGTATATACCTCATGCAAAATTAAAACTTGGAAAGAACTAAATGCTCATCTATAGCAGAGAAATAACGTGGACCATTATATATCCATACTAGGAGATACTGTGTAGCAGTAAAATCTCCCATTTCTTCTACGTAGATTTCTGTTTCGGAAGATGAGCATATAATAGCATGATTCTTCTCATTTTAATTCATCAAGTAATGTTTATATGTGGAAGGAGGAGAAGAAAGTAGGAACATGGATGATAGAGTTTAGAGTTACATTTAAAGTATAATACTATTTATACATTAGTTATTCAATCTGCCTCCTCTGAGAAATCACTTGAATACCGCCTAGTATTATTCCACAAGTCCATCAGCATTTTCCAAACCAAATCCATTATCCTTCAATCTTTCCACTGCTAAATATGCCCTAGAGGATGAAGTGTTCATATAATTTAAATAAGTTATGATTATATTCACTCCAAGATAACATATAATGCTATATTTTAGTGGTTTAACTATTTTGCTGAATTTTTGAACCACAATAAATTCATAGCTGCCATTTCTCTCCCTTTATCAAAAATTTGCTTTTGAATCTTTAGTATATCATTAGTCATGCTGTTAAATTGTGACTTGAGAGCCCACAAAACTTTAAAGGAATAAAGTAAGTGTTTTAGATAAAGTCTTATGATAATGTTGGTGGGCTCTTGCTTCAATTTTAATTCAACGTACTGTTTCAGTTGTCATCTGGGGTTAAAGAACAATATCTGTGGATTTCTTTATTTTATTGATTATAAGCTTTTAGATAATCTCTAAAAACTTTTCTCTTATAGAAATTTTATGCTGTAAAGTACTATAGTGCTCTTGTGCTGGTGACCCAGAATAATTTTAATAGCTTGGAGTAGAATCTAATTTTTCATAGCATAACACCTTTAAGAATTGAATATATACTCTAGGCTGTTTTTGTGGTACCACCTGAGAATATTTCTATCCAATCCTGTTTAACAGGATGATGATTTAATGATAAATTCATTACACATTGCTAACAATGTAGAATATGTATAGTAACTGACCTTATACAGAAAGCAGTTATAGTTAAAATAGAAATTTGATAACAGATTACATATGTAAGCCACTCCTCAGGTACATACAATACTAAGAATGTGATATTCTCAAGCAATGGTCACTGCTATCCCAAAATCAGCTTTTGTTCAAACATTTAAAGAAATATTTCAATATAAGATTAAGGCTGATTGCTAAATCAATGCTGTTGAAAATATTCCAATATTTTTCATGTATTTATATATTAAAACAGATTTTCCCACCATATTTTTAACTACAAAGGGAACATGAAATAAATACTTCACTCTGTAGTAGACTTTTCAGGTTTTTCACAACTTAAAAGTCCCCAAAGAAGAATTTACTCCACATATATTTTAAGATAGGGCTAGATGGAATAAGCTAAGCTGAATGTGGAGTACATTAAATCCACTGCTATACCCAGCTCCTTTAATTCATTGTTATTTATTACTGTCCTGACTTGTGAGTGCAGACAGAGTCTGATGTGATAACTTCTATTCAAAGCTGTGGACATTCATGAACACAAACTACCAATGAAACATCAGCACCCAAATCCTGTACTTGTAATCAGAGAAGACAACTGAAGGTTTATTTTCTCCTTTAATTCACCATGCAATAAATGAAGCCAATAGAGAAAGATGAGAAGTTAATACCTTCTTTTCTCATTAATGGTTGGACAAGCTTCCAAATGACTACCTCTAGTAGTGATATTTTTGGAACTGTATATAATGAGAGTCTGTCTTTTAACCTTTACTAAATGACATATTTGTAAGTACATGTTTGAAGCCTTCTTTTCTTTTAAAATCAAGGTTAATGATGAACTTGAAGGTAAAAAGAAACATCGTCTGTCGAATGAAGTTGTCTGTGTCACCCACTCAAGTTGCTTATATTAGAGAAAAAATTTTAGTCAGCTCCCACTAAGTACTTAGATGCAATTTTTCATTCTCTTCCCAACCCCCATGTTGTAAATGAAATATCTAATATGTCATGACTGGTTAATTCTTCTCTCACCTTTTGTTTTAGGCATCACTTTAAAATGTGGGAACTCATTATTTCTAAAACAAAATTGGTTTATTAGTCCATTTTCCTCTGGCTTATAACAAAATACTCCAAACTGGGTAATTTATAAGAAAAAGAAATATTTCTTACCATTCTGGAGGCTAGGAAGTCCAGGGTCAAGGGGCTGCATCTGGTTTGGGTCTTCTTGCCAGTGGGGACTCACTGTAGGTTCCTGTGGCAGTGAAGGACACCACATAGCAAGGGAGCTGAGCGTGCTAGTCCAGGTCTCTCTTCCTCTTCTTATAAAGCCACCAGTCCCACTCCTGTGATAACTCATTAATACATGAATCCATGAATCACCTCTTAAAGGCCCATCTCTCAAACTACCACCTTGGGGATTAAGTTTCAACATGAGTTTTGGAGGTGACAAACATTCAAATTATAGCAATTATTATATACCTTCAATATTGGCCTGTTCAGGATACTTTTAAAAAACACACACAAAAAATACACAGGTTGAAAAAAAAATTTGGTTTTTTGAAATAATAAAATTGATAGATCACTAGCTAGATTGAATAAAAAGAGAGAAGATTTAAATAAGCAAAATTAGAAATGATAAAGGTGACATTACAACTGATACTACAGAAATAGAAAAGATCATTAGGGACTACTATGAGTATATCTACACACAAACTAGAAAGCCTAGAGGAAATTGGTAAATTCCTGGAAACATACAACCTCTCAAGATTTAACTAAATTTTTTTAATGAAACAATTATTTAAAGTGAGATTTGTCAGAATCAGGAGCATAGAGCAGATCTACCTTGTTATGGGGTGAATTGTGTTCCCCTAAAAGACATGTTGAAGTCTGATGTGGTTTGGCTGTGCCCCCGCCCAAATCTCATCTTGATTTGTAGTTCCCATAATTCCTATGTGTTGTGGGAGGGACCCTGTGGGAGATAATTGAATTATGTGGGTGGTCTCCCCCATACTGTTGTGGTGGTAGTGAATAAGTCTCAGGAGATCTGATGGTTTTATAAGGGGAAACCCCTTTGCTTGATTTTCATTCTGTCTTGCCTGCTGCCATGTAAGAGGTGCCTTTTGTCTTTTGCCATGATTGTGAGGCCTCCCCAGCCACATGGAACTGAGTCTACTGTTTCTTTATAAATCACCCAATCTTGGACATGTCTTTACCAGCAGCATGAAAACAGACAAATACAAGGTCCTAACTCCCAGTATCTCTGAATGTGATCTTATTTGAAAATAGAGTGATTGCAGATGTAATTAAATAAGATGGGGTCATATTCATGTAGATTGGCCTCCTAATACAATATGACTGATGTCCTTATTAAAAGATGGCTATTTAAAGACACAGGGAGAGCAGGTGAAGACAAGGGGATTAGGGTGATTCAGTGACAAACTAACAAACACCACAGATCACTGAAAACCATCATAACCTAAAAAAAGGCAAGGATAAATTTTTCTACAGATTTTTAGGGAAGTCTGGTCTTGCTGATGTCCTTTATCTTGGACTTCTAGCTTCCAGAACTATGAGATAATACATTTCTGTTGTGATACTTTATTGCAGTAGCCCTAGAGAATGAATACACATCCAACACCAGCTCTGCTTCTTTTATAGATCAAGAAAAATGTTGAAGTGAGAAAATATATCAGAAAAACTAAGGTTAAATTAGAAGCAGTACAAAAGAGACTAGACTATTGAAAACATAGTAAGTGATATAGATAGAATGGTGTTATAGTTTGAATGTCTCCTCCAACATTTACATAGAAATTTAATTTCCAATGTAACTAGGAGGTGAGGCCTTTAAGAAGTGATTAGGTCATGAGGGCTTATCATCACAGGATGAGTTAGTTATTGCAACACTAAGTTTGTTATAAAAGAGAGTTGGCCTGATATCTCTCTCTCTCCCTCTCTCTCTCTCTTGCTCTCTCTTGCTCTTGCTCTCTCTCTCTCTCTCTCTCTCTCTCACACACACACACACACACACACACACTCACTTCTGCCTTCCACCCTTTGGCCATGGGATGATGCTTCCCTGCTCATAGGCTTTCCAGCCTTTAAAACTCTGACCCAAATAAACTTCTATTATTTGTAAATTACACAGTCTGTGGTATTCTATTGTAGCGGCAGAAAACAAACTAAAACAAATGAACAAAGACATAGTAGCACAATGCAAACAAACCAATAAAGGAGGATAGCAAAGACTTGGAACCAACCCAAATGCCCATCAGTGAGAGACTGGATAAAGAAAATGTGGCACATATACACCATGGAATACTATGCAGCCATAAAAACGAATGAGTTCGTGACCTCTGCAGGGATGTGGATGAAACTGGAAACCATCATTCTCAGCAAGCTAACACAGGAACAGAAAACCAAACACTGCATGTTCTTACTTATAAATGGGAGTTGAATAAACACATGGGCACAGGGAGGAGAACATCACACACTGGGCCTGTCGGGGGTCGGGGCTAGGGGAGAGGTAGCATTAGGAGAAACACCTAATGTAGATGATGGGTTGATGGGTGCAGCACACCACCATGGCACATGTATACCTATGTAATAAACCTGCATGTTCTGCACATGTATCCCAGAACTTAAAGTATAATAAAAAATAAAAACTTATAAAAATTCAAAAAAAATACTGATGAAAGAAATGTAAAAGAAGTTTAAGCAGGCATCAATAAATCTCATGTTCATGTAATGAAATAATATTTTTAAAATGTTCATAGTACACAAAGCAATTGGCAGATTCAATGCAATCCCTATCAAAATTACAATGGCTTTTTTTTTTACAGAAGTAGAAATAATAATCCCAAAATTCATTGGAACTCTGAAATATCCCAAATAGCCAAAGAAACGTTGAGAAATAAGAGCAAAGCTGGAAACAGCATCTTTTCTGATTTCAAAATTAAAACAGCATAGTACTGCCATAAAGATAGACACATACACCAATGGAACAGAATCAAGAGCTGCTGTGAAGTCAGCAAGATGGCAAGGATGGCAACCTAGAGTTAGCCAGGACTCATCCTCCTCACAAAAAGAAACTGAAATAACAAATAAACAACTATATTTTGACTAGACTGGCTGAAGAAGTATGCTGGAGAGAACCAGGGGAGTGTCAAAATCTCTGTGTAGCAGAGAAGCCCAGGATAGTCCCAGAGAGAGGAGAGTGAGACCTTCTGTTCTTGCCTCACTGTCTCTCCCACCAAAATCAACTTGGAGTCAGGAGGGACCGCTTACTGGGAAAAGTTGAGCTTTAGATATCCAACAGCCCCCACTGCCACCAAATGCCAGCTATCCTTGTTAGAGGAAAGTACCCTAGTCTTCACAGGCACCAAATCCAGTTTGCAGAGTAACCAGGAGCTCATGCAGCTACATTGTCTCAGAGTGGAAGCCTACATTGAGCACTCATCACCCTTGTGGCTTAAGCTTCTATAGCTTGGTGCCACCATAAAACTGCACCCATTACTGAAATGCATCCTTTTCTAGGGACTGGTAGCAACTGAATTCTCTCTACCCCTGAGGCCCCACCATCATTCCACCATGTTCACACAGATGCCTGCAGCTCCATGACCCCAGCTGTCCAGAGCCCAGGCCAGAAGGAAAAATCAAGACCCCAGTATCCAAACCCATATGATATACCCTGTCTCCAAGGAACAGGCAAATCTTCACAGTATGGAAGCCATCAAACAGCAGGTCAGCTACTTTTTCCATACACACCCATGACCCACAGCCGGATGGCCTGCCAAGAATGTGTGCACCTGTACCCGGCCAAATAGCTGTTTCTATGGTAGACCTGCTCCCCAACAGACTGCCACAGAGCCTCCCACTGCCATGCCTACGCATGCCTAGCTTGACGTTCAGTCTAGCTGCAGCCTTACCTCTTTGGAAAAAGAACCACACAGCATTCCAGTTGGCCACACCCTTGTGCCCCAAGCATAGCCTGATAGGCATCTGGCAGCAGCCACCAACTCTCCAGAGAGCCCAGTGGAAGGTCAGTCAGTCTTCTGTGCCCACATACAATCAGTCTGCCAATAGGCCCAGAGCCTGTACCCCAGCAAAACCACTCTACTGCCATCAAAAATTCCTACAGTCTATACCACTGAGGCGTTTGCAGACATTGCTGACAAGGATTACAGCTGAAGAAAAATGCATGGAAAACACACTGTCCACTCAAAAACAAAGCTGTCACACCATATTAAACCAATACTCAAGGTCCCATCTACAGAAAAAAAAGTCTCTCCCTATGAAAGCTACTCTATAAAATTAGTAAGAGAGACTATTCCACTAGATATGCAGATATCTACATAGGGGCATAAGAAACATTAAAAAAACAAGGAACATGACACCCCCAAAGAAACACATAAGTCTCAAGTTACAGACCCCAGGGAAAAGAACATTTACCAAATGGCTGAAAAGAATTCTAAATCATAATTTTAAGTAAGTTCAGTGAGCTACAAGAGAACACAAACAATTCAATAAAATAAGAAAAAAAATTATCGGAGTGAGAAATTCAACAGAGATAGATATCAAAATAAAGAACCAGAAATCTTGGGGTCAAATAATTTAATGAATGAAATAAAAAAAATACAATTGAGAACTTCAACAGACTATGTTAAGCAAAATAAAGAATTTCTGAACTTGAAGACAGCCTTTTGAAACAACTTAGAGGAACCAAAAAAAAGTAGAACTAAAAAGAATAAAGAAAATCTATGGGACTTATGAGACATCATTATGCAAGTAAATTTTGCATTATAGCATTTCCAGAGGGAGAAAATATGGGGAAAGACACAGAAGACCTTTTTAATGAAATAATAGCTGAAAACTTTCCAAGTATTGAGAGAGATATGAACATTCATATTCAGAAATCTCAAGGGTCCCCAATTAAATTCAATTTCAAAAAATCCTTCCAAGACATATGATTATAAAACTGTCAAAAGTCAAAGACAGAATTTTAAAACCTATAAAAGTGTCAAGTCACATTTAAGGGAATTTTCATTAGACTATTAGCAGATTTCTCAGCAGAAGAGAGAATAGGATGGTATATTTAATGTGCTGAAAATTTTTTTAAAAGTGTCAGCTGAGATGTTATATTCAACAAAGCTATCCTTCAGAAATGGAGAAAAAATAGACATTCCCAGACAAGCAAATCTGAGGGAATTCATCACCAATAGACTGGCCTTTCAAGAAATACTTAAGGAAGTGCTAGCTACAAATGGAAACAAAAGAATGATAATTACTATTATTAATGCATGTGAAAGTATGTTACAGGTTACAGAATACAAATAAAAATAAAACATGTTAAAGTATAAAATTCACTGTGATAGGTAAATTAATAAATCAAACTGACAATACATCAGTGATATAATTGTGCTATGTAAATCTCTCAATCCTCTAGTATGAAGGTTCAAAATGGTCAAAATAACACTAGCTACAATTAGAGGCTAAGGAATGCATAATAAACAAATTAAGGTAACAAAAATATATACCGTAGGGGTAGTAAAAACTCTAGAGTATTTTTATGATACAAAAATTAAGTGGCTACCAGCTTAAAATAGTCTATTATAACTACAAGAGTCTTTATGTTAACCACATGGCAAACATAAAGAAAGAAATTACAGCTACAAACCAGAAAGAGGAAAGAAAGCATAGCAGCACAGAAAACCACTAAACCTCAGAGTTAAACAAGGGAGGAAGGAACGATTGATCTACAAGACAGCCAGGAAACAATTTTTTAAATGTCAAGAGTAAATCCTTACCTATTAAAAATTACTTTGGTTAAATGAATTAAATTGTACAATTAAAAAGCATAGAGTGACTGAATGGATTAAAAACAAACAGGACCCAAGTATATGCTAGCTACAGAAGACTACTTCACCATTAAAGACAAAAATTAAAGACTTAAAGTAAAGGGATGGAAAAAGATATTCCATGCAAATGTAAACACAAAGTGATCAGGGTAGCCATACCTTCATGAGAAAAAACAGACTTGCAGTCAAAAACTGTAAAAAAAGACAAGGTCATTATATAAGGATAGTGACCTTATATAAAGGGATCATTTCAACAAGAGGATATATCAATTATAAAAACATATGCACTCAATACTGGAGGATCCAGATATATAAAGCAAATATCATTAGATCTAAAAGGAGAGATACACTGCAATACAATAATAGCAGGGGACTTTGAGACCCTACTTTAACAATGCACAGATAGATCACCTAAACAAAAAATCAACTATGAAACATCAGTTAAACTTCACTCTATATTAATGGACCTAACAGACATTTCCATAACATTTCCTCCAACAGCTGCAGAACACACATTTTTCTTAGCTGCACATCAAACATTCTCCATATTAGATCACGTTAGGCCACAAAGCAAATCTTAACAGGTTTAAGAAAATAGAGATTGTATCAAATATCTTTTATGACCACAATGACATAAATCTAGAAATCAACAACAATAACAATTTTGGAAATTTTAGAAACATGGCAATTAAACAACATGGCTACTAGACAACCAATGGGTCAATGAAAAAAAAAAAAGAGAAATTAAAAATTTTCTTGAGGTGAAAAACAATGGAAACACATTATACCAAAACCTATGAGACACTGCAAGAGCAGTTTTAAGAGGAGTTTACAGCAATAAATGTCTACATCTCTCTATCTATTTATCTTTTAATAAACAACCTAACAATGCATCTCAAGAAACTAGAAAAACAACAACAACAAACTAAATCCAACATTGGTAAAATTAAAAGAAAAAACAAAAACAAAGGTCAGAGAAAAAATAAATTGGAGACAAAAAACAATTCCAAAGATCAATGAAATGAAGAGTTAGGTTTTTTCTGAAAAGATAAACCAAATCAACAAACATTTACCTAGACTAAGGGAAAAAAAGAGAGAAGACTCAAATAAATAAAATCAGAGATAAAAAGGAGACATTACAACTGATACCACAGAAATACAGAGGATCATGAGAGACTTATATATGACTATAGACCAATGAATTTGGCAACATAGAAGAAATGAATATATTTCTGGATGCATACAGACTACCAAGCTTAAATTATGAAGACATAGAAAATCTGAACAAAGTAATAACGAGTGAGGAAACCGAATCACTAATAAAAAGTCTTGCGTCAAAGAAAAATTCAGGACATATAACTTCACAGCTGAATTCTATCAAACATTAAAAAAAAATACTCATTATTCTCAAACTATACAGGATTATTGAAGAGGAGATAATATTTCCAAACTTATGAGGCCAGAATTACCTTGATTTCAAAACCAGACGAGGGCACAGTGAAAAAGAAAAGCTAAAGGCCAATATCCCTAATGAACATAGATGCAAAAATTCTGGGTAAGACATAGCAAATTGAATATAACAGTACATTAAAAAGATCATTTACTATGATCAAATGGGATTCATTCCAGAGACGCAAGGATGTTTGAACATATGCAAATCAATAAATGTGATATACCACATTAACAGAAAGACCAAAACCATATGATCAATTCAATACATGGAAAAAAAAGGCATTTGACAAAATTTAACATCTCTTCATGATAAAAACTCTTAACAAATTAGTTATAGATGGTATGTAACTCAATACAATAAATGCCATATATAACAAACCCACAACTAACATTACACTGAACAAGAAAAAGCTGAAAGCTTTTCCGTTAGGATCAGGAAAAAAAGAATGCCCATTTTTACCACTTTTATTCAACATATTAATGGAAGTTCTAGCCAAAGCAGTTAGGCAAGAGAAAGAAATAAAGGCATCCAATTTGAAAATGAGGAAGTCAAATTGTCCCTGTTTGTAGATTACATTATCTTAAATATAGAAAACCCTAAAGAATCCACCAAAAACTGTTAAAACTAATACATGAATTTAGTAAAGTTGTAGTATACAAATCAGCATTCAAAAATAATTAGCCAGATGCAGTGACTTATGCCTATAATTCCAGTACTTTGTGAGCCCAAGGTGGGAAGCTCACTTGAGCCCAGGAATTTGAGACCAGCCTGGGCAACATAGCAATACCCCATCTCTACATAATTTTTTTAAGGGGGAGGGATAACATAGGGAGAAATGTCAGATATAGGTGATGGGGAGGAAGGCAGCAAACCACATTGCCATGTATGTACCTATGCAACAGTCTTGCATGTTCTTCACATGTACCCCAAAACCTAAAACACAATAAATTAAAAATAAATAAATAAAAATAATTTAAAAAGCAGTGTTTCTACACGCTAATAGTGAGCTATTTGGAAAAGAAATAAAAAAGATAATTACATTTATAATACCTATAAAAAAGATTCCTAGGAATAAACTCAACAAAGGAGGTGAAAACTATAAAACTTTGAAAAAAGAAACTGAAGAGGACACAAATAAATGGAAAGATATCCCAAATTGATGGATTGAAATAATTAATATTGTTAATATGGCCATATTAGCCAAATTTACAGATTTAATGTAATCTTCATGAAAATACCAATGACATTCTTCACAGAAATAGAAAAAAGCAATCCTAGAATTCATATGGAACCATTAAACTCCAAATACACAAGAAACACTGAGAAAAAAGAATAAAGCTGGAGGCATCACACTACCTGACTTCAAAATATATGTCAAAACAATCATAACCAAAACAGTATTGTACTGGCATAAAAACGGAAAAATAGGCCAATAGTGCAGAATGGAGACCCCAGAAATAAACATATGCACCTACAGCCAACTCATTTTTGACAAAGGTGCCAAGAGCACACATTGGGGAAAAGGCAGCCTCTTCAATAAATGGTGCTGGTAAAATAGGATATCCACATGCAGAAGAATGAGACTGGATCTCTATCTCTCACCATATACAAAAAATCATAAACAAATTTACAAGGAATAAACACCCCCATCAAAAAGTGGGCAAATGATATGAACAGACACTTTACAAAAGAGGACATTTATGCAGCCAACATATATATGAAAAAATGCTCATCATCACTGGTCATTAGAGAAATGCAAATCAAAACCAGATTGAGATACCATCTCATGCCAGTTAGAATGGTGATCATTAAAAAATCTGGAGATAACAGATGCTGGAGAGGATATGGAGAAATAGGAATGCTTTTACACTGGTGGTGGGAGAATAAATTAGTTCAACCATTGTGGAAGACAGTGTGGCGATTGTTTGCAGATGATACAATTAGGTGGCTGGAACCTACCGATGAGGTAACTGAGCCTGACAATGCATATATTTTTTACATGATATTTATTATAACATTATTTGATCAATTCCAGGGAAAATGTTCATTTTGATGAAAAACAATGTTAACTGAAATGTAGATGAAAATTAAGAGACAATTTTATCTTAAAACATATTACTCATGGCTCCATTTCCAGGTTCAGAGTTTAAGGATACATTTTTTTCAAATAATAATGTGAAATGGGAATGCAAGAAGATATTAGCAATAAACATTTACTTAATGGCACCAATCCACATCTACTAAAATTCTACTAAAAACATTCTGGAATCATCTTCTTTGAGCAGGATGTGAAATGAACTTTCATAATATGTGAAAAATAAAGTTGGCTCATCTAGGACTATACCTGCTCTGAGACTTGAACCACTCATCTTTATGAAAAAAGGTTATTTTTTATGTAACTTGCAGAGTTCATTATTAAACGGCAAATATTACATGTAGCTTCTTTCTGTTGCTATGAGTAAGTCACTTGAATAACTTCAACAGATTCTTGAACTGAGCAGAAATTGCTTCCCACTCAGTTATAATTTTACCATGCAGAGGCTAGAAATTGGGAATAAATAATGAAAGAGGTTATTCTGGTTCACATCTAACGCTCTGTGTGGGATGCAGCTGATGATTGGAGAGGAAAACATGACCTGGTGGTAGAGAGGTGTTGCTTTATGATTTGAAAGAAATTCTGGCAGCTCTGCCTTTAATTTCACGTAAGTAAATGGGAAAAAAAATCCAGTCATGAAGGAACAAATATGGTTGATAAAGTTATACTTTTAAAGTTGTACCCTACAGAAAGAAGTAAATAGTTACCATTAAAGAAAAGCATAGAATGTGGATTTCTTACAATCTAATCATACATTTGGAATCACTTGTCATTTGTTGTTGAGATAAACACTGAAGAAATGAAAGACACACAGTATATTTTCCCCAAAGCAACTCGTATGAAATCCATAGCTTTATTTATTGATAAAAAAAATTTGGTGGGTATATTAGTTAATTCAAGATATCAAAATACCATAACCTGAATGGCCTAGACATTTATTTCTCACATTTATGGCAGCTGGAAAGTCAAAGATCAGGGTGCAAGCATTATAGGATTCTGGTGAGAGCCCTCTTCTTGGCTTGCAGATGATCATTTGCTTGCTGTGCCCTCACTCTGTCCTAACATGGAGGACACAGAGAGAGCACACGTTCTGGTGTTTCTTCTTATAAAGGCACTAATTCCACCCTGAGGGCCCCACCCTTAAGACTTGATCTAAACCTAATTGCCTCCCAAAGGCACCATCTCCAAATCCCATACCATTAGGAGTTAGGATTTCATATGAATTTTGTGGAGACACAAGTCCATAGCACTGGATTAAAAATGACCGTAATTTCTTTTAACTCCCCTTTTTGGGAAGTGACATTTATTTTCCCTCAGCTAGAATCTAATCTGGCCCTGTGACTGCTTAAGCAATAGATTGTAGCAAAAGTGGCAGTGTGCCAGTTCTAGGCTTGGCCATTTAGAAGACTGACTGGCAGCCTTTGCTTCTGCCCTTTGGAAACCCTGCTGCCAAGCCATGACAGCATGTGCAGGTGTTGTGGACATGAGCCCCACCGAGAGCCCCTGCCTTCATCCAGTATCCACAGACAGCCATGCGAGTGAAACTCTGGGATGTTTCAGCCCTGTAGAGCCCCCAGATGCTCCAAGATGCTCACTGTGGTCCCAGGTGGCATCACAGGACTAAAACTTCCTAGGTGATTCCAGTCAACACACAGAACTGTGGGGAATAATACAATAATTGTTTTAAGTGATTAACTTTTCGCTGCTTTGTGATAGAGCAACAGCTAATCAAAGTGCACATCTTGCGTAAAGATTATGTTAAGTTTTGTTAAAAGCTAAGTATTATAGGTGACAGAACGAATAGAAAATTAGCAAATTTGATCTATAGCAACAATTGTGCCTGCAATCTAATGGTCTTCTCAGAACTTCCTTGAGGGAGTTTTAACAATTCAATAAACTTCCTTTGGACCAAATCTTCCTAAAATGAAATTTATATTTCACTGGGTCCTGTACAAAAAGTATGTGAAAGAGCTATAAATATCTCTGATTTAACACATTGAAATCCTATCTCATTTCTAAACTTCAAACATGGTAACAATACTTTTACTTTTGACCTTTGATATACATGGGAGATTGGTTAAAGGACCCCTGGTATGGCAAAATCTGCACATACTCAAGTTCTGCAGTGACCCTGTAACCACATTAGGCCAAGCTGCTTTAATTTTTATGTAACAAAGTTGTGAGTTGTTTTTCAGTTGCCGTGGACCCCAGGTTGAAGGTCACATAACCTAAGCATGCTCACGTGAATCAAGTGTGCAACCGTAGGGGGAACCTAAGTGCTTTAACTGACTGGGAACTGAATGAATTAATAAGTAGACACCACATGGCTGAATCCAGGATCCAATCAAATTGAGCTGTGGTGTCACCCCATGACAGGATCCAATCAGAGATCATGCCTCCCTGCATTACCTAATTGCAAGATCCAATCAGACCATGCTTCATGAGCCAAGGCTTATAAAACCTGCCCCAGCCTCCAGCTCAGGGAAATAGATTTGAGCATTTTCTCCTGTCTCCTTGCTAGTCAACTTGCAATAAAGCTTCTGTTTTCTAAAAAGTCAGTGTCATTGTATTAGTCTCTATGGACATTGATTGCTCAGTAACAGTCCTGTGGAGCCCACCTATATGAAAACTCGTCCCTTCCTACATGCAGGTTTCACATCTCATAAATACTGTATTTTTGATAAGCAGTTGGTTGAAAACAGTCCGTGTTTAAGTAAGTGGAACCTGTGCAACTCAATTCTGTGTTGTTGAAGGATCAACAATATTTAGAACTTGACCTTAGTAAAGATTGTCTGTTTTTAATGAGAAGAATATCAAGAATTTAAATATTTTGACATTGAACTGTTATATACTTTTAAAAAATAGATCAAAACCAAAAAAAAAAAAAGGCAAAAAGAAAAACTCCAAAAGATAACAAGCCTAGTCTCCCTAACAAGGTTTTTTAGCTTCAATAAACTGTAACTACGAATCTCTATTTGTTGTTTTGGGATTTGGTGCCAGAATATTTCTATCAATATTTGGTCAGAATGAATCAGTGATATAAAATTGCATTGGTTTGTCACTGTTAGCTTGTTGGATTTTATCTCAGATCTTAGGGTTTAGTTACGTGTAAACATATGCTTCTGTGGATTGATTTAAAAAGTTTTTCTATAAAGTTCACTGAGAACAGAGTTAAGAAACCTGTCTTCTGGGGGATGCTTTTAGAAAAAACTACTAGCTATATTATTTTGAGCAAGTTGTCAACACACTTGCCTCAACATATGACTCAAGAAAAAAAAAGCTATTCTTGTTCTGTTTACATGGAAGGATTGTTCTTCAAAATAAAATGATCGTATATGCAAGGCCTATTTATGGAGAAGGCTTTTTAAGCTAAAATAATTGTATTGTCATTCTTAATAATTTTGCTCTTATCAGTTTTGTGTTTTTTTCTGTCAATTTTGAAAATTATTTATTTATTTATTTATTTAGAGACAGAGTCTCACTCTGTCACCCAGGCTGGAGTGCACTGGGGCAGTCTCGGCTCACTGCAACCTTCACCTCCCAAGTTCCAGCGATTTTCCTGCCTCAGCCTCCCGGATAGCTGGGATTACAGGAATGTACCACCACGCCCAGCTAATTTTTGTATTTTTAGTAGAGACGGAGTTTCACCCTATTGGCCAGGCTGGTCTTGAACTCCTGACCTCGTGATCCGCCCACCTTGGCCTCCCAATGTGCTGCAATTACAGGCATGAGCCACTGCACCAGGCCAAAAATTATTTTGTTATACTTTTCTGAGGTCCAAAGTTGATCATTTGGTCAATTGTAGTGTCTGCTTGCTTTGTTCATAAGGCCTCCGAAGTTAACTGATATTTAGTTGGAACATAAACCATGGCGGAACTATTGGGGAAAGATGATAAAAGATAATTATACAGATGTTAAAACAGAGATCATAAGACTGACAGAAAAGACTCTTTGTGGCAGTAAGATACCAAACTATAAACAAGACTTAAGGCCATACAAGGCAAAGGTTAGGTCACACTCCCCTACTCTTAAAGAATAAAGTATGTTCTGGCCAGGCACAGTGGCTCATGCTTGTAATCTCAGCACTTTGGGAGGCTGAGGCGGGTAGATCACAAGGTTAGGAGTTCTAGACCAGCATGGCCAACATGATGAAACTCTGTCTCTACTGAAAATACAAAAATAAGCCAGGTGTGGTGGCAAGCACCTGTAATCCCAGCTACTCAGGAGGCTGAGGCAGGAGAATTGCTTGAATCTAGGAAGTGGAGGTTGCAGTGAGCCGAGTTCACGCCACTGCACTCCAGCCTAGCAACAGAGCAAGACTCTGTCTCAAAAAGAAAAATAAACTATGTTCTAATGGCAACACAGTTTTTGTTTGTTTGTTTTTCTTTTTTTCTTTTTCTCTAGCAGCTAAACAAGCACTGGCCTCAACATAAGCAACAGATGCTAACTGAGCCACCTGATCCACAAGCTGTAACTACAGCTTGGACTAAACAAGAGATTGATTTCAATAACTTTCTCCTGACAAGAGGCCTCTGACCATGGACTGGTTCTAACCAGTTTATAGAGGTTGAGCTCAGTGCCTTTGTGTCTTTGGCTCCACCTTTGAACATATAAGGCCTAACTGTAATGAATTTAATTTAAATGCTAGGTCTCCACCCCAATGGGACACATGTAACAAGCACGTTTGCTTACTGCATATTCATGCGTCCCTCCTCTTTGTGAATATTATTTTTCCTATAACTTGTTAAATATGTATACCTCACTAATTCATAGGGCATAAATCTCAGCCTCTCGCTTTTTTCTCTGAAGTGCCTGCTTTCTGTCTCTGCTTCAGGCTATGCTTCTAAGTCTTCCAGGATGGCCGCCCTGAAGGCTGCAACTCTTCATAAGAAATAAAGTTCTCTCCAAATGTATAGATCTTATGATTCTTCAGTTGATACAAAAAAAAAAATCGGTGACCATTTCAAGCACTGAAACCTCTTTTTGTCCAAGCTCTATTTTAATCCATCCAGGACCTATCATGTATAGCTCTTACCTCCAATTTACCATTCATCAGTTCCTCATGTCCTCAGTTTTTCTCCACATTTAACTTAGATTCCATAGCTTATCCTTTTAACCATACCCTTGCTTATATCATTTCTCCCTTGCTTCTCTTTCCTTACATATTTCCCCTGAGAAAAAGATGTAACTGTGTGATGCTATGGTTAATTTTATATGTCAACTTGACTGGGCTAAAGGATGTCCAGATAGCTGGTAAAACAATATTTTCTGGATGTGTCTGTGAGGGAATTTCTGCAAGAGCTTAGCATTTGAATTATTGGACTGACTAAGGTAGATGGCCATCCCCAATGTAGGTGGGCATCATCCACTCCATTAAGGGCTTGAGTAGATAGAACAAAAAGTCAGAGGACACCCATCTTCGTGAACTGAGACACCCATTTTCTCCTAACCTCAGATATTTGAGCATCTGTTTCTCAGGACTTCAGACTCTGAGGCTTACACAGCACATCCCTGTCCACGCCCCAGTTCTCAGGCCTTCAGACTGACTGAATCACATCACCATCACCTGGTTCCACAGTTTACAGATGACATATAGTGGGACCTCCAAGCCTCCATAATCCCATAGAAAATTTCCATAGTATATTCCTTCTTATATATCTATATGTGTCTTATTGATTCTGTTTCTTTGGAGAACTCTGACCAATACACAGAATAAGTATTCTTGTCTTGCTTTATTCACTTCAGCTAATGTTTTTGTAATTTATCCATGTATGTATTTGTAGTTAATTAATTTTGTTCCTGAATGGTATTACCGAATATATCACAATTTTTTTATTCTCCTGTTTGTTGATTGACACTTGGGTTATTTCCAATTTTATGCTATAAATAAAGCTGCTGTGAAATGACTTGTACAAATCTTTGTATGAGCATATGTTATCAGTGTCTTAGGTAAATATCTGAGACTGGAATTGCTGGATCTTAGGGTAGGTGTGTGCTCAACTTTACAAGTAACTACTAAACAGTTTTTCATCACCAGTAGGATAAGAGTTGCCATTGTTTGGCATCCTCTCCAACATTGACACTTACATTGGTTAGTCTTTGCTTCATAACAAATCTCTTTCATAAAATAACACTGATCTGAGCCAGTTCATTGGAGCTGGATGGCCAAGAATAGCCTCACTTGTATATTTGATGGTTACCTCATTGTTAACTGAAGTGTGACGGTCATGACTTGGCCTTGTGTGTTTCAGAAGCCAGCAGGACTCATCCTCATGCTAACTGGGTTACAAAATTAGCAAGAAAAGGCAAGCTCCAATACATTTTCATTTTTTGTATCTCTACTTGGGTTATGTTTGCTAGTGTCTCAGTAGCCAAAGAAAGTCATGTGACTAAGAACATATTTAGGAGGTAGAGAAATAGAATCCATCTTTAATAGGAGGAACTGAAAAGTCGCATTGGGCATAAGCATTGCCACAGGGATAAGTATGCGAGAACTTTTTGCAGTCTTCTCTTTGACCACAAATTGCCTTTATTATTCTCACATGAAAAATATGATCACCCTCATTTCAGTTTCATAGTAATAATGGCATCAGACTCAAAGCCTAAATCAGATTCAAGTGCAGATGAGGTGCCAGTAAGTATAGTAATCAAGGCTTGGTCAGGGAAGCAGAGCTTCAATGAGTGTTATTAGAATAACAGATTTGTAACATGAATTAGATTTTATACACAAGTGAGAGTAGATGGAGTAAATGGGAGGGTTGTTGGATCAGAGTCACGAATAAGTTTCCTTGAAATGGTGATGTAGGTAGACAAGTAAGATCCTTCAGGAGAATCTGAGAAACCAAGTACATCCAGCGACTGTAGTAGGACTAAGAAGAGGAAGTTTATGGAGAGGTCTATGGGAAGATGTTGCCTCGGGTAGCTACCATGGCCAACCATCTGATGGTAGAACTGTGACTGCTGTTGGTCATCAGGGCCATCAGCCCAGATGATGAGTGGGACATGTGGCAAATAAGAACATGCTGTAACTCAATGGACAATTTGTACCTGTCTGACACTCTCTCTGACACTGACAAACATTCAAGAGAAATGGCCACTGCTTCATTTAGGTGTTTTAAATCTTTAAAAAGTTTCTCTTTTGTCCAAATTTAAGATAGAAAAGGCAATTCTGGGAAATTTAGTTCTCAGTTTAATCAGAT
Source organism: Cacajao melanocephalus (assembly GCA_963573385.1). Lineage (NCBI taxonomy): Eukaryota > Metazoa > Chordata > Mammalia > Primates > Pitheciidae > Cacajao > Cacajao melanocephalus. Next base: position 15,925 of record CAUYLG010068590.1, on the reverse strand, counting down.
TTACATAGAATAATTCAGCATATTATTGCTAGTTTTTTAAAATTTCAGCATTGTAGTACTTCTATAGTGTATTTCATTGGGTTTTAATTTATACTACCCTAATGGCTGTGTTTATTGGTCATTCTTATCTTATTTTGTGAATGGCCAAGTTTTGTGTTGGTGTTCATTATGTTGTTGTCTTTTTATTATGAAATTTTACAAACTCCTTAACTGTTCTAAATTCAAATCCTTTGTAATATAAATATATTGCAATGATTTTATCCAGTGGAGGCTGGCCTTGTCGTTTTCTCAATAATGACTATCTTTGAAAAGTAGTTTTTAAATTTAGTGAAGTTCAATTTATTAAATGCCTTTTTATGATTAGTGATTTTGTGTTCTGAGAAATATTTAAATGTCCTAAGATTAAAAGATATTCTTCTATATTTTTTTCTAATTTCTCCTACATGTCTTCCAAATTCTTTCTAGATTAAATTTTTTTCAGATTGACTTTATAATGTATAAATCTACAATCCATCTTGAGGTAATTTTTGTATATGAAATGAGGTATTGGTCAAGGTACATTTTTTTCCATGCAGATATCTGGTTCTCCTGGTAGGAAAACATATAATCTTTGTCTACATTAAAGTTTGAAAACATATAATAAATCATTGTAAAACATATAATCTTTGTCTACATTGAAAAACATAATCTTTGTCTACATTAAATTTCATTAATGCCTTTGTTAAAATACACAACTCATTTCATTATGTATCTATTTCTGGACTTCTTAGTTTGATAAAATTATATATTTTTCTATTCAATACCAATAATGGAGGTGGCTTTAGAATATTTCTTAAAATAATGCAAATGTTTGAAATTTGTTCAATTTAAAAATTAAAAATATTCCCGGTCATTGGCATTTTACATAAATATTAGTACCAGATTGTTAATTTCTACCAAAAAACTCCTTCAATTTTTATTGGAAATACATTGAATCTACAGAAGTTAGGGAAAATCAACATTTTTATAATATTGATCTTTCTAACCTATGAATATGACATATTCCATTTAGATCTTCTTCAATTTTAGTAATAAAATTTTCAGGTAAAAGTCTTATACTTCTTTTGTTAAATTTATTACTAAGGTTTTCTTGTTTTATTTTGCTTTGTTTTGCTGTTATTGAAAATGGTATCGTTTTTATTCCCTCACCCCCACGCCAATCTATTGTCAACTTGGCAGCTGATTCAAACAAAAATTTAATGATGTCACTCCTTATTTCATAACCAACAAATGACTTCTTCTATTACTCATCACACACATCAAAATCATCTTAATAACCTAAAAACTCCCATGTTATTCTTCCTCACCTCTTATCATTTTCCTTGTTATTTCTCTAGCAACCACGCTGACCTTGCCGTTTCTCCTAATGCCTCCATGCACAGAGACTTGTCATTGTCACCTCCTTTGCCTGTAAATGTCTACCCCAAATATATACATGTCTCCTTTTATGACTGTCTTCAGGTCTCTTCACAAATGTCACCATAGCCTCTTACTGCTGACTGCTTTATATGAAATAAACCTAAGTCATCTCGTCTGTACCCCATCCCACCATCCAGTTGATCTGGGTGACCTTACATTTAAGTTTTTACAGGACGTCCCAGCTTATGCCTGCTGACCTGGCATCCCGTCTAGTTTTCAGTTCCTTTTGTTCTAAAAATATGTCCCTATTTGGACAATAAATTGACTATCACCCTACCTTTATCCTGATTCATTTTTCTTCATGACACTTATCAACTAACTGTCATACTGTACATTGGCATGGTTTTTGATTTCTAGTTTCCCCTCTTTTAAAGGGATTGTAAATTCTATGTGGCAGTCTTTATTGTTAACTGCTTTATTTCCAACATTTAGAATGTGAGCCAGCACATAGTACTCAGTAAATAACTGTTTTAATAAATAATTAATAAGTCCATAGTTACATGACTTTTGGCAAGTCACTTCACCTTTTGAACTTCTGCTTTCTTTTCCCCTTCTTTGTAATGAGGTCCTAGATGAAATGAGATCGTAATTCTAAAATCCAATAATTGCTTACGAAACCTTCCTCCTTTCTAGCACAAATTTCATTTAACAGTTGCTCTGTGTAGAGGGAGAATATTAGAGCAATGTTTTTAATAAGCTAGAGTAATCATCAAAAGCAATAAAAGACATTGTTTTGAAGTGTAATTTCATCTAAGCAGCATGGATGGATTTAAAAATAATAATCACAGTGACTTTACTTGCCTGAAGAAATTAAGCATAAATCCTTACTAATCATTTTCTGACTTGAATTTTTCCCCCAGGTTCATGTAAAATTAAAAATATATTTTATAGGGTGGGTAAAATGTATTTATTTAGAGAATTCAATTTATGATGATAATCCCCCAATTTCCATCTCTAGCTCAGATCTATACCCTGAACTCTAAAGTCATATATACAACTACTTCCATGAGATCTCTGCTTGGGTTACTAATAGGCATCTCAAAACTAACATGTTTAAATCTAAACTCCTCATTTTCTGCCATAGCCTATGCTCTCAAAGTCTTTTTCATTTCAATGGATGGCAATTGCATTCTTTCAGTTGCTCTGGCCAAAATCCTTTCTGTCACCTTGACTCCTCTTTCATCTCCTTTTATCTCATGCCTCATGTCCAATCTATCAGCAAATCCTAATAGCTATACCTTCAAAATACACTAAGAATCAGACCAGTCCTCACTCTCCTATACTTTTACTCTAGTGTAGCCAACATTGCATTTCTCTGAATTACTGCAATAGCATTTTAAGTTGCTTTCTGTAGATTCTTCCCTTCTCATCCTGAGCAGCCATTTATGTCTATTTTCAACAAATCATCCAGAAAGATCATTTTAAAGCCTAAGTCTGATCATGTCACTTCTTTGACCCAAATTCTCTAATTGTTTTTATCTGATTAAGAATAAAGGTCATGTTTAGGGCCAAGCGAGATGGCTCATGCCTGTAAATCCCAGCACTTTGGAAGGCCAAGGCGAGCAGATCACAAGGTCAGCAGATCAAGACCATCCTGGCCAACATGGTGAAACCTTGTCTCTACTAAAATACAAAAAATGAGCCGGTTGTGGTGGCACGTGCCTGTAGTCCCAGCTACTCGGGAGACTGATGCAGAGGAAACACTTAAACCTGGGAGTCAGAGGTTGTAGTGAGCCGAGATCACACCACTGCAATCCAGTCCGGTGACACAACAAAACTCCGTCTCAAAAAAAAAAAAAAAAAGAATAAAGGCATAGGATCTGCCACCCTGATGCCTGTTTAAATTCATCTTTTACTACTTTTATCCTTGCTCTGTTTGTTCTTCTCATGGAGACATAGAACACACCATGTATCCTCATATCTCAAAGTTTCACTTGCTACTGATCTTGCCTGGAATGCTCTTACCTTCACAGGTATGAGTGGCTTGCTCTCTTACACACTTCAAGTTTCTCTTCAAACGTCCCATTATCGGAGTGGCCATTCCCATGCCCTTGATGTAATTAATAGCAATTTCCTCCTCAGTTTTTCCACTTCCTATTTTCTCTACCCTACTTCCCTTTCCTGTTTGTTACCCACTTTTGACATACTATAACAGTGTATTTATTACATGTTTATTAACTTTCTCCCTGTACTAGAATGTAAGTTCACAAGCACTAGGGTTCTGTCTGTTTTGAATCCTTCCAGACCCTGGAATTGGACTTTGAAGATAGCAGATGTTCAGTAAGTATGTGTTAAATCAAAGAATGGATAAGTCTGTTTATTAGATGAAATTTCATTATCCAATGCTCTTCGTCCTCTTACAGCCTTTAACTTTAGCTCCATTTTTAGACTCCTTGATAAAGCTTATCTTAAATGACAAACTTATCTTAAACGAGTTACCTTTAAATTAATGCATATTTTAAAACTGTTTTTTAAACTTGGTTATGAAGCTGAAAATATACTCAAATGCAAACAGTGTAAAACACTTAATCACATTTGAAAGCAACATTCTCTGAGCGACCAACACATGCCTCATGTCCACAGGGATGACAAGGTTGGATATCAATCATTTTCAGCGTTCCCCTTTTTAGAGGAGAAAGGACTGGCAAAACCAGCGATCCTTTGATGCCTTTCCACTTCCAGGCTTCTGCTACTGCTCACTTCTTGCTTTTTTAATTCCACAAACAGCCCACCATGCATATGTCTTTACACTACCCTTTAATTGTTCAGTTTCCCACAGTGATGCCCTACTCAAGACATTCCTCACCAACGTATTCCTTAATCCTAGTGTCTATATGCCAGCACTAATGAGGCTCTGGAACATCATCTAGTTCATCTGACAGTTCTCTCTCTCTCTCTTTTTTTTTTTTTTTTTTTTTTTTGAGACAAGGCCTGGCTCTGTCACTCAGACTGGAGTGCCGTGGTGCAACCATAACTCACTGCAGCCTCCACCTCTTGAGTTCAGCTCCCAAAGTGCTGGAATTATAGGCATGAACCACCATACCCAGCTTACCTGAAAGTTTTCTGAGTAACGAAACTAGAACTTGGAAAGATAAAATGACTCATACAAAGCCAGTCCAGGTCTCCACTTCCCTATTCCTGTTCATCTGCCCTGTACTGTTTCCATTCACCTTAGTTAAATATAGGAAATAACCTAAAAGTCCAGTAAGAGGGCAATGGATAAGTACATTCATGTGATGGTTTACTACACAGCTATAAAAAATTTTGTCATGTTGAAAACAATTAAGTGACCTTAGTAAATGTGAACAATAGTTAAGTGAAGAAAGTCAAATAGTATCATCTCAGTTTGTAAAATAATTGTGTATATAATAGAAAGCCTCTATAACATCAAAATATTATCAGTGATTATCTCTAGAAGTTAGGATTAGAGATTTTTTTTTGCTTGTCCTTATACTTGTATATTTCCAAAATCAACACTTGTATAATTAAAAAATTCTAACTTTTCCCCTGCTCCACACTCCTGATTAACTTTATCTGCATTTTTAATCACTAGAACATATTTTTAAATGTTACTTTTTTGAATAAATAGCATGCGTAAGTTATGAGATTTAAATATGTGGAAAATTGAATAAGCTTTATAAATGTAAAGAATTACTAGCAATTAAGTTAAAAGACAGAATGACTTCTAACAACCTTCACAAGGTATATAAGGTGAAGATTCCTTGGGGAGAACAGTATACCTTATGATAATCATGAAGCTCTATTTTTTCTTTTTAATTCTCATGTTTTAAAATTATACTTCAAATTAATTTTCTATCCTTTTGAAAGTTTTTGGATTTCTTTGAAACCTTTTAGATCATCTCAACACAAAATTCTGTTAGTCTCTTCTTTGCAACTTCAGTTTATGCCAAGCTATTTTAGAACCTTCCTATAGACTAAGCCATGGTGTCTCATAGGAGAATGACTGTGCTAAGTTTTGTGTTGTTTCATTTTTGTTTAAAATATGCATCTCGATTGTCACAATAATCAGATGACGAAGGAAGTTTATAACCATTTTTTAGATGAGGAAAACCAAAGTCAGAGAGCCTAAATAGCTTGCCTATTATCATACATATTGCAAATGATGGAGCTAGGTTGAAGCCCAAGTCTAAATGCCAGTAAACTCACTGCTACAATTAGAATCTACCTGTATACTGCCTAAATAGAATCTTGTAAATTAACTTGGTGACATTTTGCATAAGTGAGAAAATGGGGAAGTTTATCTAGTGTTCTTTCATCTGCTCTTGTTCTTATGCTGAAGCCTTCAAAACATCACCTTTCACTATCTAGAATTTCTTGCTGCAGCAAGTCACCCAGGGCTGCTTCATGATCCAGATCTGAAATGTCACTCCCACTCTTTCACCAAGTGTCTGTCTTGTGCTTATGCCCACGTGTCTAATCTCAGCTAGAGAGTTCTTTCCAGTCATAATGTGCTATATCACTCCTTTGATGTCCTTCCTCAGGATTGACAGCTATCCTATAGAATTCACTGTGTCATTCTGTAAATATCAGCCCTAGTTTCTTGTAGGTTCATAACCCACAAGATTGTGAGTTCTTCGGGGACAGAAACCAAATCTTAGTCATCTTTTCAGAAATACACAAGACATAAAATTAATCTCCAGATAAACACAATTATGTTAAAGTAAAAAAAAATATTAACAGCCGTAATAGATGGCACAACCACCCAAGAAGGTAAAATTCAATACGTCTTGTAGCTAATGAAAAATAGAGCAAATGAGGGAAATACGTCCATTAGGAGGAAAAATAAATAAACTGAACCTGACCCAGAAATGACAGGGATGTTAGTTAATAGAGAGGAGCAAAAAATCAGTTATTATAACTATATATCATATTTTTATAGTGGCAACAGCCATCTAGTTTCTTAGTCCTTATAATTACTATTTCCTAAAATCTCTCATAGGCCTGAGATATTGTACCTGTTGGTGCACTCTCTTCCACTATTATTTTGTTGTAATCTGCCACAGGCCAAATTTTAACAGTTGTACTGCAATCCTGCCCCAATGAGGAACTCCTTATTGCCTGTTGGTCAGCTCCAAAGCTGACCCATTTTACAAAGTTCGCTTTAACTGTGGATTTAATCCATTTGATTGTGATGCCCCTGGTGTAGTTTTATCATGTTTATTTCGCTTGAAGTTCATTAAGTTTCTTTGATCTATAAATTTATAGTTTTTATAAAATTTCATATAATTTTTTCTGCATTCACTGTGCCATCATCCCTCACCCCAGCTCTGACCGGTCAGGGACTCCAACTAATCTATATTAGACAATTTGATTTTCGCAGTCTCCAAATGCTCTATTCATTTGTTCAACAGTCTTTTTTCTCTGTATTTCATATTGGACAATTTCTACTGATGTGTCTTCAAATTGGCGAATCTACTGTTAATCCCATACAGTGTATTTTCAATGTAGACACTGTACTTTGAAGTTTTAGAAGTTCCTAGAGAACTTAGCATATTCTTTCTTCTGTCTCCTTGAACATATGGAGTTCAGTAATAAAAAATGTTTTAATGTCCTGTATCATAATTCCCTTATTTTTTTTCTGAGTTACTTTCAATTAGTTGATTTTTTCCTTTTAATGAGACATATTTTTCTTATTCTTTTTGCAACTGTTAATTTTCACTGGATAGTAGTCATTGAGAATTTTGCCTTGTTGGTAAGTAAACAAGGTAAAATTCTTGTTTACCTGAGTATTTTTGTATTCCTATAAATATTCTTAAGATTTTTTTTTCTGTGATGCTGTCATTTGGAAATAGTTTGATATTTTCAGGTCCTGCTTTTCAGGTCTGTAGGTTGAGACTAGTGGAGCATTTCATCTAGAATGACTTGTTCACTCTCAAGGGCAAAACTCTTCTTAGTATTCTAGTCCATACCCTGTGAATCATTAGTTTTTTCCAATCGGGCAGGTGGTAACAGGCACCATTCCCAGCCCTGTGTAAGCTCAAAGAAGGTTGCTCCTTCTAAACTTTTTAGGTGTTTTTTTATTTTTAGTTTTTTCCCCCTGCCTGGCCTCAGAGAATTTCCTCACGTGAAGGAGCAGATAAGCAGTCATGAACACTGAGGGCTCCTCTCTGAAGATCTCTTCTCTGTGCAGTTCTGTCCTCCACATCCTCTTCTCTGTAGAACTTCTCCTTTCTGGCACTCTGTTCTGTGAATGCTGTCTGCCTGACCTCCCCAGACCTTAGCTCCATCTCTCCCAATCAGGGACACCATCAGGCTCTGCCTGGGTTCCTCCTTTCTGTGCCACAAACTAGCAGTAGGATGGGACAGTTAAAAGGCTCACACCTTTTGGTTTCCATCTCCAGGGATCATTCTCTTCATTGTCTGGCAGCCAAAATCTTCATATATTTTCTTTAGTTTATTAATTTCATGTGAGAAGGTAAATTCCCTGTTACTTTATCCTGCTTGAAAGTGGAAGTCTTCCCAAATCCCATTTTAGACTCTGCTTCCTACGATCATCCCTATTACTAACTGTTCCAAGCTAGTTCCCAGGAAACAGACTCTGGCACTCTGAGATTTGCATGCATGGTGTTTATTAGTGAATATTCTCAATAACATCTGCAGGGGAAGCATGATTGGGGAGAAGGAGAAGTTAAACTGCAATGTAGTTGTAACAGAGGTCTTCATGGGTCATAAGGGAAGTTCTGGAGAGAGAACCACCTTTCAGAGTTGCCCCATCTATATCCCCTTTCTTGCATAAACTAGTGGGATGCAGTTAGCTCTTGTTGTAAGTACGCAACATTGGATCTGGTGAGGCAGCTTCCTCTGGCAGGCAGGGTGAGTGCTTCTGTCCAGAAGGGGGAACAGAACCATCCATCTTCTGCACGGATAATTGCAGCATTGTACAAAAGTAGGTTTGTTTGCATCCTGATGAAGCACTTAGTTACAGTCAGTCATTGCTTCTTCTTGAAGCAGCTTATTAAAATGGACTTGTTTTTCAACTAAACATTTCCATATCCCCCATTTTTAAAAGAATCTCTATTCAGAATTTCCTTTCACAGATTATTAAAACTATAACTTAGATTTTTCCCAGAACAATGAGGCTTTCTAGGGCAGGGCAGCAGGTTTCACATCTGCAGGATCCAACTTCCCTTTAATAAGCATAGAGAGTGAATATTAGTGGACACAGCTGAATGTCAGTTGTGATTTTTAATACCATTTTCAATGATATGTAGTAAATATGTTTTGAACTCTGTTTGAAGTAGGTGGTGTGTAGCAGGGAGTTTAGGAGCGTGCACTCTGAAACCAAAGTGTTCTCCTATGCATTTTGACTCCACTCCCCCTGTGCTTTGGACTTTGGTCAAGTTGCTTTGCTTTCCTAAAGCTCATTTTCCTTCTCTATAAAATGTTGATATTGTCATACTTCACAGGGTTGTGATCAGTGAAGTTGTCAGAGGCAGAATAATGTGATTATAAAGAGCATGGGTCTAGAGCCAGAACTGCAGGAGTTTGAATCAAGCCTGAGTACTTACTAACTTAATTTAACCACTCTTTGCCTATTTTCCTGTTTCTAAAAGAGAGATTATAAGAGCAAATTCCTAGGGTGTCTGTAAGGATTAAGTGAGTTAATACAGAAAAAGAGCTTAGAAGAGTGCCAAGTACATAGCAAGTGCTCAACAAATGTGAGCTCTTATTATTAAGGGTTCAGGGGTTTCAAAAGTTTGAATGAATTTGGTGGAAGAAAAGAAGAGTTTTTTTGCTTTGAGCGACCCTCCAGTCTAGTAAAGGAGAGAAAACAGGGCATAAGTAATAATAAAAACAAGGCAGAATATTATAGGAATTTTAAAAGATGAGCAAATAAAGCTCGGTGGAAAATAAAGGAGAAAGATGTTAATTTCCATGGAAACATGAACAGAACTTCAAGTGACAGTTAAATTCAACCTTACACAGATCATGTAGAATTCATACTTTCTCATTTGGCTGGTTACATTTCAAGTAATTTTATAATTGACCTAATTGCAAAGAGGTAGCTGAGTAGCACCATCTATATAATTTCCTATGGCTGTGGAATCAAGTGTTGAAGATGCCTGGAGTTACGGATTTAAGAAACAGAAATGCTGCCACTATGCCCAGCCCTGCTACCTCCCACCCAGTTCCATTCATCTAGTATTCCCAGTGGTGGAGGGAGAAGTGGTTACCAATTCTCACTTCCCTATGTAGACAGATCCTCAAGCAGAGAGACTCCTGCCTGTTTTGTTTCTGTTGATATGGGGAAGTGTGTACCTCTAACCACTTCTCTAGGGAGCAGGCGGTACTGCTGCCTGAAGCCAAATATCTCTTCCCCAAAAAGGAAGAATACAATAGAGAGAGGCCCAACTCTGGGTAGCTTGAATAAAATGTAAGCCTTGTTTCTCAGTCTTTGAAAGTTGTTAGAGAGCAAGAGTTTGGAAATCCCTAAACTCAGTCCCAGGGAAATCATCTGCATGGACAGTTAGTCCCGAGAATTGGACAGAGCACAGGCTATGAAGTGGCCAGTCTTCCTTTGCTGTCTACCACCTGCTCCATGTCAGGCAGGTCCCATTTCCTCTCTGCATTTCAGTTCTTTACCTGTGGAATAATAACATTAGCTATAATTCTCTGAGTGCATGGGATGTGTCAAGCATATTTGAGGTATTATTCTTCCCTTTTCACAAATAAAGAAAATGATCGTTAAATAACTTACCCATAATTACCCAACAAGAGTCAGTATTTAAATTCAAGTTTATCTCTAAAGGAGCTAGCACCCTTCCCTAAACCTTGCATGTAGTAAGTACTCAATAAATCACAGCTATTATTATTATTCCAAAGTGACACTGACCACAGTTATAAGACCAGAGTTATTAGAAAAATAAAAACAGCAGTAGGACCAATTGTCCTTCTTGCACTGGCACAATAAATACCATGTTAAGCTTTGTAGCTAGAGCTATCTTACAGAGGAACAGATTTGCTCTTAGAGCCTGACCAGAATCTTAGCTCCAGAAAGAAGAGAAATTCCATTTATGCATGCTGCATTCTTAATATAATAAAGGGGAAAGAACAGTGGACTAGGAATTAATAGGCAACATACTTGTCACATTTTTTCATGACTATCTTATTCCATTCTGATGACAATCTCCTTACTTTACCACGATCTAATAGATGTTTGGAAAGCAAGCTCTGAGTGGGTAGTAGTATGTTTGGCTTAAACGGGCAATCCTGACTTTGCTGTGTTTAGTCCAAATCCTATCAATAAATAACCCAGCAACTTTTGGCAAGACATTTTGCTTCTCTTGGCCTGGAGTTATTTGTCCATAAAATACAGGTGGGATGTAGATCTTTTGATTTTTAAGGCTTGTCTTCCCTAATTGTTTTGGCCTTTGCAGCCATTAACAATGGCTGCAGAGATAGCCCTTGTTCAAGATGAAACTCACCTGTCTGTGGGGTTGGCTGCTTTAAGTTGTGCTGTTTTTAGCCAAACGTCTTTGTATGTGCTTATAGCTATAAATTTGATTACTCTGATAAAATTTGGTAGTGTATAATTTTTATAACCATTTAGTCCTCTACTTTCATTCAGAGAGTTCTCTGGAAGTTCGAATTATGGTATAAACAAAGCAGAGCCTTCATGATGTGTTCATTGTCTTTACATACACAGGAGATGTTTGCAGGGCAGTCTTGCAGTCATAACATTAACACTGCTGACTTTGAATTTATTTATTTTGCATATAGAAATACAACGAAGCTGCTGTCTGTCATCTAGGTAACCCCCAATAGTAATCCAATAGTAATAAGACTGGGATAGTCTGACAAACCATAGATTATGCTGAGTGGAGAGGGCTGGGCATTCATTTGTCAGAGAAGTTGAACGATTTTCTTTGCAGGAAGCTGCTTTTTGCCTGTACAGGTGGAACTGTGAGCATGTGCCCAGTCCCATGAGTAGAGAGAATTTCTTTCATTGAAAGATACTTATTTCTTAGCTCATGGAAGACATCAACCAGTAGTAGGGGTCCTAAGCCTAAGGGCTGTTTGTCAGATTTCTCTGAAGTGAGGTTATATTCAACCAACACAATATTTTCTTTTGTTTTGATGAACTTGCAAGTTCTTGCAGTCTAAGCATTTCTTAGTTAAGCACAGAACCCACTATTCTGTATTTAGCTGGCCGACTTTATTCATTCATGTTGTCTGCTGCTCCTTGAAAGCAGGTGATGTGTCATCTATGAAAGAGTGGCTCCTATTTGCTGCGGTTTCAAGGTGTGCTATACACTTTACATACCTCTTATCCTCAAAACAGAACTGTGAGTTAGGTATTAGCATATTTATAAATGAGTAAACTGAGGCCCAAAGGGAAGAACTAGCCCAAGGCAAGTTACCTAACAAATACCACCACTGATGACTGAGCCTTAAGCCTGAACCCTAATAGGTCTCATTTTACTTGGTTCTGTCTGTGTCATCTGGCCCCTGGATCTTTTCTAGGAAAGTCGATAAAGGACTACTAGAGTCCATGACTTGGACTCACTCTTTCATTCGAACAACAAGACATCCCTATTGGTTTTATTACAGGTAGCATCATCACCTAACCTTCAGCGACTAAGGGTGTCTGTCATTCTTTTACCTTCCTTACACCTACTGTGTTAACTTCTGGATCCCAGGTTTTCGAGCCATTGACAAATTCAGCGTGTCTATAACGTCTCCTTAGTAATTATTGAAGGAACATGTTATATTTAGCTAAGCGAATACCTGGAGTGGGACTAGGATAATATCCACATTCAAACAGCTGAATATTCAAGTAAGAGTTGATATATGTCTATGGTTTCGAAGGGCAAAGCCAGGCAGAGCGGACCCGGCAGAAGGACGCCAATTAATCAGGGCTGCTCAGTAATCCTAATGTCAAACCCATGCTCCAGAATCTCGATTCCTCTCCAAGATCCTCCACCGGGACGTGGGATTTGAGTTTCAGGCGCTTGCGTCCCGCGGCAGCCGGGAGGCCCCAGAGCCCGCCCCCAGGGACCCGCCCCCGCTCTCCGGGGCGCGGGGCGCGGGACGCCGGACGCCGGACGCCGGACGCCGGACGCCGGACGCCGTCTCCTGGCAACGCAGACACGTAGGCTGAGCGCGCCCCGCAGGCTCTTTGCTGAGAGCTCAGCCTTGCATAGGTCGGCTTCTGCCATGACCTCCAAACAAACCAAAAAGAAAGAGGTGCATCGTATCAACTCGGCGCACGGATCGGATAAATCGAAAGAGTAAGGGGCCTCTGCCCACTCCTCGCTCCCCTGGCCCAGCCCCTCGGCATCACCACTAGTTGTGGGGCTGCCTCCCTGTAGCAAACTCTGCCAGGGCAGAAATTTAGTGGCCTCCTCGCAGCTTCTCCTCCCTGGGAAACCAGATCCTGGAGGTGCTAGCTCTCATCCCTCTCTCTTGCCTGTCTTGACTCACTTCCTTTCCCAGAACCCCTCCTTTTCTTGCTTTGGGTGTTTGGCCGCACTTCTGGTTCCTTTGGGTAAATCTCCCACCCCTCCTATCCTTCACAGCCCTCTCAGGCAGTTAGAAAGCCCATATGTTTCCTAAGAAAGACTCATATCTCAAAGACTCCTAGTCATCTCGGGATTGTTCCCACCACAGGGCCTTTGCACTTGCTGTTTCCGCTATTGGAAAGCTTTTCTGCTCAAATATCCATATGGTTTTCTCTCTCCCCTCCTTCAGAAGTTTACCTAAATGTCGTTTTCTCCTGTTAGCTTCTTTGGCCATCTGATTTAAAATTCCAACCTCTGTTTCTCTGCCTAAAGAAAACAAAACAAAAAGCTTCCTGTCTTCCTTCACTGCTTTATTTTTCTTCATTGACTTTCTTTTTGTTTTTCCTCATTTAACATGCTATATATTTCACTTTCTAAAAACTACATTTTTTTTTATTTGTCTTCCCTATAGGGAAGGCAGGGATGTTTCCTTTTCTATTTTATATACTGTTGAATTCTTAGCACTTAGAGTAGTTCCCAGGTCATACATACTAGACACTCAAAAGTGTTTACTGAATGAATGAATGACTCTCTTAATTAAGAGATATTAAAGGATTGCAAAATAATTTTGAATACACCCCACCTACCCTCCCCCACCACACACACAAATAACTAAGTCAATGTGGTTATAAGTAATGCATATTGAAGGCTCACAACTCTTTAGGAGCTTCAGGAAAACTTTGGACTATAATGAGTTTATATCCTGAAAGAAAGGAGACTGTTAACTCCCATAAAAACTTATCAAACTAGACACCATAAAACACGTTACATGCCCTGATCCTATGATGGCTGTATTACACAATAGAAACAAATACCCGCTGGTAAGACGCAAACTCTCTCCTTGCTAAGACTTCCTATTTCTCTTTGAGATGGTAATAAATGTCGAACGTGTTTTTTTTTTCTAGAAAATATCTGAATTATACCCATTAAAATGTATGTATATATTTATGAAAATAGAAGAGGAAGGTCAAAGAGTTATTTTAAAAAGCTAAGATTTGTTAGAAACTATCTGCTGAATATCAAGCACCAAATCATTAGATTTTTCTGTAGCATTAAATGATAGGATGTTAAGTTCGTTATAAATCAAGTCTATCCTCTAAGTTTAACTGAGGAACTAATCACAGAACCTAAGCTAACCCACAGATGTAAGACAGACAAAGTGTCACTCAGTATAAGTCATAGGGATCAAAGTCTAGCAAGGCCCTAGTATGATTGTCATTTAAAATACGCTGGGAGATTTACAGTAAGTTTTTATGTGATTTTGCCACACCTTATGTTTACACATCTAATAAATGTGACCAACTCTAACATGGTCCTGGATACGGAAGTTAAAAAAAAAAGTCTTCAGAGCCTTGAAAATGGCTATGCAATAGAATCTTATTCTCCTAGAGATGCTATCTCAGGCATCTCTTTTTTGCCCTAAAATTATGTGTCAGACTGGAATAAGTAGCATGCTTGGCTTTTGCCTCATATGGCAAATAGTACATAAAAAGATGTCACCATATGTTTATTAAATGAGCTCATAGTTATGTTATCTACCTTGGTTTTCATTCCTTCTGAATTTGATTAAGTCCAACTCTCCGTCTCTTTCCTATTTGATCTGCTGTCGGCAAAGTTCAAAAACTGAGATGTTACAACTGATTACAGTAGAATCATCTCTGTTCATATTCATAAGTAAATGTAATTTTGAATCACCATGAAAAAACTGTTCCAGGCAACTAAGCTGTAAGTTTTTACATTACGGTAAACAATTTCTATTTTATCTATTTCCTAGTTATATCAGCCAGTATGAAATCACTCTTCCAGGGTTCACTCTGGTATCAGTTTTTTGACATTGGACAAGTCATTTTCTATTCTGACATTTGGTTTTCTCCTATTTAAAGGGAGGGCCTTTTAATTAAAATTGCTCTATCCCAAGATGCCTTATTCTCCCTTCCCAGCTTTATATTATCCTCTAGTTCTAAACTTCCATGATTCTATCAGATTTTTTTTTTTAACTTCACTGGGTCCGTTATAAGTGAGGGAATTTTGTTATAGTAAAATATTTAAAACCACGATTTAATTGATTGCTCTGTTACTATCTTTTAACATAACATTTATATATGCATATATGTGTGTGTGTGTGTGTGTATATATATATATATATATATATATATAATTGCACTTTAGGTTCTGCGGTACATGTAAAGAACATGCAGGATTGTTGCATAGGTACATACATGGCAATGTGGTTTACTGCTTCCATACCTGCGTCACCTATAATCATAGGCATTTCTCCCCATATTATCCCTCCCCAACCTCCCTACCCCACACTGTCCCTCCCCAAGTCCCCATCAACAGAACCCAGTGTGTGATGCTCCCCTCCTTGTGTCCATGTGTTCTCATTGTTCAACATCCGCCTATGAGTGAGAACATGCAGTATTTGATTTTCTGTTCTTGTGTCAGTTTGCTGAGAATAATGGTTTCCAGATTCATACATGTCCCTACAAAGGACATGAACTCATCGTTTTTTATGGCTGCATAGTATTCCATGGTGTATATATGTGCCACATTTTCCTTGTCCAGTCTATCACCGATGGGCATTTAGGTTGTTTCCAGGGCTTTGCTATTATAAACAGTGCCACAATGAACATACCTGTGCATGTGTCTTTATAGTAGAATGATTCATAATCCTTTGGATATATACCCAGTAATGGGATTGCTGGGTCAAATGGAATTTCTGTTTCTAGATCCTTGAGGAATCGCCACACTGTCTTCTACAATGGTTGAACTAATTTACACTCCCACCAACAGTGTAAAAGTGCTCCTATTTCTCCACATCCTCTCCAGCATCTGTTGTCTCCAGATTTTTTAATGATCGCCATTCTAACTGGTGTGAGATGGTATCTCAATGTGGTTTTGATTTGCATTTCTCTAATGACCAGTGAGGATGAGCATTTTTTCGT
>CAUYLG010068588.1:0-97495 GCA_963573385.1 Cacajao melanocephalus | reverse complement strand
AAAAAGAAAAAAAAAAGGAATTTATGATGTAAAGTGTTCCTTAGCTTGTAGTCATTCTGCTTTGCATTGGTGAGGGCTTTTCAGAAGAAAGAAAGTTCAGTTTATTCAAGTATTTGAGTGCCCTCCATATGCCTAGTGCTGATTTTGCCCTGGAGAAAGATTGTGCAAGCTATACAAGGTCACTCTTCTCACAGAGATGGTTCTACATGGAAGAAATAAACAATAATTAGTAAATAAACAAGTAGGATGACTTCATACAGTGATAACAGCATTGAAAGACAACAAAAATTAGGCTAATACGATAGAGAAGGACTATGCAGGGGGAGGAAACCCCTGCAACAGGGTAGCATTTGAACAGAGAAGGAGCCAATAGTGCAAAGATCAGAGGGAGGAGAAAAAATGTAAAAGACTCAAGGAGGAACAGGCTTCAGGCACAGTGAGCTTACAGAAGGCAGGCCTGAG
Source organism: Cacajao melanocephalus (assembly GCA_963573385.1). Lineage (NCBI taxonomy): Eukaryota > Metazoa > Chordata > Mammalia > Primates > Pitheciidae > Cacajao > Cacajao melanocephalus. The sequence goes on along the minus strand of CAUYLG010068588.1, from coordinate 97,033 downwards.
ATACCATGCCCTAGTTGCCAAATACTTTTAAATCTTTTATTATGAAAATTTAAAAACATTAAAAAAGTAGATTTGTGTAATAACCTCTGTATATCCTTCACATAGATTGAACTGTTAGCTCCGATTTGACTCTTGGTATCTGTGCCTCCCTTTTTTGGCTGCGTTTGGTTAAAGCAAATCCCAGAGATTATGATATTTTATCCCTAAATACTTCAGTATGTATCCTTTAAAAAAACAGCATTTGTGACCAGGCACAGTGACTCACGCCTGTAATCCCAGCACTTTGGGATTACAGATCCAAGGCAGGCAGATCACTTGAGGTTGGGAGTTTGAGACCAGCCTGGCCAACATGTTGAAACTCCATCTCTACTAAAAATACAAAAATTAGCCAGGCATGGTGGTGGGTGCCTATAGTCCCAGCCACTCAGGAGGCTGAGGTATGAGAATCATTTGAACCTGGGAGGCGGAGGTTGTAGTGAGCTGAGATCATGCCCCTGCACTCCAGCCTGGGCGATAGAGTGTGACTCAGTCTCAAATAAATAATCATTTGTTCCCACTTGGGCAACATGGTAAAACCTCATCTCTACAAAAAAATACAAAAAATTAGCTGGGTGGGGTGGTATGCACCTCTGGTCCCAGCTACTGTGAGGGTGGTGAGGGGTGGGGGAGCTGAAGTGGGAGGATCACTTGAGCCTAGGAGGCAGAAGTTGCTGGGAGCCGAGATTACACCGCTGCACTCCAACCTGGGTGACAGAGAGAGGAAAAAAAGCATTTCCTTGCATGCAAATGTAATTTCTTACATTTAATTCTCACAATGCCATTGCCATGATTAATAATTTATTTTTTTTCTTTATTTTCTTTCTTCATTTATTTCATTGAGATGGAGTCTTGCTGTGTCACCCAGGCTGGAGTGCGGTGGCACAATCTCAGCTCACTGCAACTTCTGCCTGGGTTCAAGTGGTTTTTCTGCCTCAGCCTTCCAAGTAGCTGGGATTACAGGCACATGCCACCATGCCCAGGTCATTTTTGTATTTTTTAGTAAAGACAGGGTTTCACTATGTTGGCCAGACTGGTCTCAAACCCCTGACCTCAAGTGATCTACCCGCTTCACCCTCCAAAAGTGCGATTAATAATTTCTCAACACAACCTAGTACTTAGTCCATACACAAATTTACCTGCTTGCCTCAAAAATATAAATTAGTTTGAATCAGATTCCAAACAAGGTCTGTGTGTTGCATCTAGTTATTAACCCTCATGTGCTTTCATGATGTAAAAGGACTTTGACATCAGACCTACTTTATTTGGATGGGTTTTGCATGCCTTTCTGGCCAGATCTGTAGTTTAGATTGTTAGGAGCCCTGAAGGGCTATGAACCACTGTGGATACTGTTGGGTTATTTCCCAGAGGGACATTCAGAAATCTTCTGCCCTTCCTTCATTGTTGCTAACAAAACTGTGGCTCTTTTGGTGTCAGAAGCAATGGGTGTATGAGTTTGGGCTTTCTCTGCTGGCCCAGAGGTGAGTCCCGACTGTCCTGAAGACTGTCATGATTCCAGTTCCCTTGACAGTGATTGGCTTCAGAGTGGGCATGTGACCCAATTCAGGCCATCAGGGCCTGAGGGAAGGATGCTAGGTGGAGCTTGTGGAAAGGTTTCTTTTCCCTTGGTTTGGGGTCTTCTCTTAAGAATTTTGAATGGCATGTGGGAATGTCATGCCTGGAGCTGCGGTAGCTGCCATCTCATGACTGCAGGAAAAATCAGGCAAAACCCACCATCTTGATGCAGGCTGAGGTGGGAGAAGGGAAATAACTTGGGTCCTTGATGACACTGTTGAGTCACAGAACTAACCAACCCTGAAACTACCCTACCCAGGTCTTCTTACGGGAGACAATAACACCCTGGCTATTTAAGCCACTTTTTGTTGTTGGCTTTGCATCCGGGTGCATCCCAGTGATACATATACCCAATTCACAAGCATCTTTCTGGATAAAGCAATATTGTCTCTAATAGATTTCATTTTCTTTGAGACAAAAAAGAAGAAGTAACCTTTAAACTCTCCTTATTGTCTTGCTTAAACCACTGTTTTAATTTTTTCCAATTGGTGGATATTTCTTCTTTTTCCTGTTGAGCTCCTGTTGAACATGGCACACTCTCATGAATTGTCTAGAAACATTTAAGAAGCTCTGGCTTCTGTGGAATAGGAAATATGCAGCTGTTCATTCTCCCTTGCAGTGACTTGACCCAAAGTAAAACATCTTTAAATGGCACAAAGTAAAATTTTGTGGAAGATCTTGTTGCACACTGGCTGAAAGAAAGATACAAATGGTGTTGGGGAAGACTGGCAAGCTTGAATGTGCTGCTTGCTAACCAGATGTAAGGCGTCCCCAGCAGTGAGCTGGGCTTGCCCAGGAGAGATAAAGTTAGTCTGGTATGTTCCGGAGAGTTCTGCAGACCTCTAATGTGGACACACGGCACCCATATGCCTGCCTGTGGGGTAAGACTAAGTGAAGGTTAGGTGAGAGAATGCAAGAGGCAGCCAGCCCACCCAATGGCATCTTGGGCTTCAAGTTCTACTTTGCTTTAGAGAAGAGATTCTGCTGTGGTGAGGTGTAGCCATCCAAGTGACTTTTGTCATAAACCTCTGCATACCTGTGGAGGCATTGAAATGGCCTACAGCTGGAATGGCCTTTTCAGCTTGGAGAGTGTCCAGAGATGAGGTTTTAATCATCAACCAGACTGCTTTAGCCACTGAGTACATTTTTAGGGCCCTGCCTTCTGACTTTAATTCCCCAGAAATACAAAATATTCAAATATTAGCCCGAGGGTAACATCATTAAGAAATAAAATCTGCTCTTTTCTCAAAAACCCCAGTGCCTTCCAAAGCCAGAACTAAATTCCTATTTGGGTCATCTGTGCACGTACTTGGGGGAGACATAAATCGTATACAGTGCTGTTAGCAGATCTCAGGGAGTGAGCTGTGTGTTAAGAATAAAAATAAAATTAATGTGTGCTAAGGGATTAGTATGTCCAAGTACTGAACTAAATGCTTTATACCCACTAGCTTATTTTAATGCACCTGCTCTCTGAAAAGTGTCCAAGTGTGGTGGTCACGTCTGTAATCCCAGCACTTTGGAAGGCCGAGGTGGGTGGGTGGATCACCTGAGGTCAGGAGTTCGAGGCCAGGCACAGTGGCTCACACCTGTAATCCTAGCACTTTGGGAGGGTGAGGCAGGTGGATCACCTGAGGTCAGGAGTTTGAGACCAGCCTAGCCAACATGGTAAACCACCCCCCTCCCAACCATCTCTACTAAAAATACAAAAACTAGCTAGGTCATGCTGGTGCATGCCTGTAGTCCCACCTACTTGGGAGGCTGTAGCAGGAGAATCGCTTGAACTCGGGAGGCAGAGGTTGTAGTGAGCACAGGTAGCACCACTGCACTCCAGCCTGGGTGACAGAGCAAGACTCCATAAAATAAATATAAAGGCCAGGCTTGGTGGCTCATGCCTGTAATCCCAGCACTTTGGGAGGCCAAGGCGGGTGGATAACAAGGTCAGGAGTTTGAGACCAGCCTGGCCAACATGGTAAAACCCCGTCGCTACTAAAAATACAAAAATTAGCTGGGAGTGGCGGTGGGTGCCTATAGTCCCAGCTACTCGGGAGGCTGAGGCAGGAGTATTGCTTGAACCCAGGAGGTGGAGGTTGTAGTGAGCTGAGATCGTGCCACTGTACTCCAGCCTGGACAACAGAGTGAGGCTCCACCTCAGTCAATCAATCAATCAATAAAAGTCGTGGTGTCTCATTTTCCAGATGATAAAACAAAGGCTTGGAAGGGTTAAATAACTTACCAACAGTGTGAAGAGTGATGGCGGGAAGCTCACGCTCAGGTCTAGCTGACTCCACAGCCCACCTTGGTAATGACTTAGAGGTGGCAGCACTGCATCTGCTTGGTGTATGTTGGCTGTTCCCTTCTTGTCCCAAACCTGTCCTTGACTTGGAGCTATCTCACACTTAGGTTTCTCCTCCCTTGCTGCCTAGATATTGGCCAGAGCAGGCAGCAGCTCATCCTGATGGGACCTGCCCCTTTATGAAAAAGCCAGAAGAGACCCCAAAGCTTACTGGGGTCTCTTCTGACTTTATCATAAAGGGGCAGGTCTCTTCTTCACCTGGCTGTAGAGTGACCACCTGAAGTCAATGGGATTGTGGGAAAGAAGGCCTGAGCCGAGGCTTCCTGTGTGTCAGATCCAAGAAGCATTTTATTTGATTTCATTGCCTTGCCCTGGGTCATCTGTTCTAGAGTTCGAGGTGGTGTCTACTCCAGTGCTGTTCCTATTACTCTGTGGGGCTGACAAGATGTTATACCCTAGTTGCAGGGGCCTTGGCTATCATCCTTGCTAAGGCAGTCCCAGTCTCTGGATCCAGAATTTCCGGCTGGAAAGAGGTGTCTTTGACATTACAGCTGACTCAGGCTAATAACTGGGCAGGTCCTTTGAAAGGCATGCAAGCTTCCCTCCTTAGCCCTGAGATGACACTTCTTGGTATTTCTCCATTAAAACATCTTGTTTCTCCAAACAGTGGGGTTTATGGATTACTTGGACTAGTGGTTAAGCTGCCCAAGGACGACCTGAGAGCAATATGCTGGATCCTTATCACATTATGGGTCCCCTTCCAATGCAGAACATTGAGTTCTGACTCCCCAGCTGGCATTAAATGGAAAATAATCCCCTGTACTCTTGGACTCTGTACTTACTGGCTGATTCACAGTCTAGTAAAACCACGTTCTTTCAACTGCTGAGAAATCTAAATTGGAATTTTGATGATGATGTCATTTGTATATTTAGTAGCTGAGACTCAAGTCCATCTTGACCCTGCCACAAGCCAACTGAGTGTCCTTAGACCAGTCCCTTGGTCCCTCAGAGCCCATGCTTTCTCCTTGGGAAAGTGTTGGGCATGACTTTTCTAGATAGTCTCTGGGTTGCTTATAAAATAAGTCATTCCTTAGAATTATGTCTTTTATAGTAACATGGGTGGAGCTGGAGGCCATTATCCTAAGTGAACTAACTCTGAAGCAGAAAATCAAATATCACATATTCTCACTAATAAATGGGAGCTACACAGTGGGTATGCATGGACATAAACATGCTAAAAACAGACACTGGGAACTACAAAAAGGGGGACCAGGCACAGTGACTCATGCCTGTAAATCCTAGCACTTTGGGAATCTGAGGTGGATGGATCACCTGAGGTCTGGAGTTTGAGACCAGCCTGGCCAATGTGGTGAAACGCTGTCTCTTCTAAAAATACAAAAAAATTAGCTGGGCAGTCCCAACTATTCAGGAGGCTGAGGCAGGAGAATTGCTTGAACCTGTGAGCTGGAGGTTGCAGTGAGCCAAGATTGCACCACTGCATTCCATCCAGCCTGGGCGACAGAGTGGGACTATGTCTCAAAAAAAAAAAAAAAAAGGCAGAAGTGGGGCATGGGGAGGGCAGGAGTGGGGGTGAGGATTGAAAAATTACCTATTAGGTATAGTGTTCAATATTTGAATGATAGGTATGCTAGAAGCCCAATCCCCGCCATTATGTGTGTAATACCCATGTAACAAACATGCACATGTATTCCCAAATCCGAAATAAACAAGCCATTCTTAATCTTTCTTTTTTCTTTTTGACATAGGGTTTTGCTCTGTCACCCAGGCTGGAATGTGGTGACACTATCTTGGCGCACTACAACCTCCGCCTCCCAGGCTCAAGTGATTCTCCCACCTCAGCCTCTCCAGTAGCTGGGACTACAGGCACCAACTAATTTTTGTATTTTTTGTAGAGATGGAGTCTTGTCATGTTACCCAGACTGGTCTTGAACTCCTGTACTCAAGCAATTCTCCTGCCTTAGCCTCCCAGACTGCTGAGATTATAGGTGTAAGCCACCATGCCTGGCCCATTCTTAATTTTGTTGACCAAGGGTTTCTCTTACTATTCCTCATTGCACTTCTATTGCCAGCACCTCCTTTTGAGCAGTCTGTGGGCCGAGTGCAATCAAGGAAAAAATATGAGAAGAGGGAGAGAAGACAAACTCCAGCTCCCTTGCACAGGAAGATTATAGTCCTCCTTCAAGGGCAGAAAACCTGTAAACAGTATACTAATGATTGTGATGAGGATCTGAACAGAGGGCAGTGGAATCAGAGGGCAAGATTGCCTAAGCCAGGCTCATCAGGCATGTCTAGAATATAAACAGATGACACTGGTGACGTGTTTAACTTACCCAAGACAGGTCATGTTTTTATTAAACATCTAGAAGGCTAACCCGTGAAGCACCAAGGGGTCTTGCGTGTGTCTCTGGCTGGAATTGTTCAGTTCTGTGGGTTTTGCAGTCAGGTGCCTCTGAGCATAGCAGAATCAAACAGGTCGTGCCTCCCACCCTGAGTACCTGAGGCACAGTAGTTTTGAAGCAGACACTGATGGGGCCAGAATGTTTTGTCCAGATCTTTCCGTTCTTTCCCATGTACCTCCCCGGGCTTCCCCAGTGAGGTCATTCGTGTGTCCAGGGTAAGAGCTGCATCACAAGGTTCCCACATACCTTCTGTGCCACCTCTGTCTGGGGCACACACAGGTCCTTTGTATACCCTTAATGTAGTCAATTAGGACAGGCCCAGCCAAGCTTTGTTTATTCTTGGAAACTATGTGTGCAGTTGTTATTGTTGCAGTTTTTATCTCATTCAAGTACACACTGTATTTTTTTTAAAAAAACATATTCTGGGGTTCATAGATTATCTGTAAAACTGGGCTTCAACAGTACCAGTGGCAATGGTAACTTGGCCTTGCTATTTCCACTGCTCAGCCTGGTAGCTGATGATGAAATATTTGTGGCAAACACATGTTTGCACTCGGTCATTGACAAGCCTATGGGTTTTGGGGGAGCAAAAGAGCAGAGTGCAGGAGACCATCCAGTGAGTTATCTTTTACCTCCCAGAGGAGTAGAAGGCTCAGCCCATCCACTCTGATTATAGTCAGGGCTGGGCTGCACCTGAAGTTGGGTTTAGAATGAAATCGTTGCTGAAACCTGCTGTGAGGAGTTCTTGTCTATCCAGAGAAACCCAGTTTGCTGATGGTTGAAAGAAAGGATGTGACTTTTGTAGTGTCCATGTGATCAATGCCACTGTGATGGCCAGAATCTGAGACTGACCACAAAACGCAGCCTCATGTTAGGTGCCATCAGTGAGGGCTGTCTCCCCTCCTCCTTGCCAGGGATCGGGGGTCTGGAATGTTAGTTTCCTTGCTGCAGGGTGAGTGAAGCAGAGGAACATTGTCATTTTTAGCCTTGTTCTAGCAAGCCTGGCCACTTGGCCCCAAAGTTAGTTCTTGTCATGTCAAGTGTTGGGTGAAATAAAGCAAAAGGTCTTTTCTTTTCTTTTCTTTTTTTTTTTTTTTTTTTGAGATGGAGTTTCACTCTTTGTTGCCCAGGCTGGAGTGCAATGGCACAATATTGGCTCACTGCAACCTCCACCTCCAGGGTTCAAGCCATTCTCCTGCCTCAGCCCCCTGAGTAGCTGGGATTACAGGTGTCCGCCACCATGCCCAGCTAGTTTTTTTGTAGTTTTGGTAGAGACGGGGTTTCATCATGTTGGTCAGGCTGGTCTTGAACATCTGACCTCAGGTGATCTGCCCACCTTGGCCTCCCAAAGTGCTGGGATTGTAGGGGTGAGCCACTGCTCCTGGCCTCTTTCCTTCTTAACATTTTAACTGCAAACATTTAATAAGCAGTTTGACGATGGCTGGTTAGAAATTGCCACATAAGTTCGCCTTGAAGAAGTTATGCTAAGCCACCTCTGGTTTCTCCCCTGTGAGGGGTAGATGCCCAGCACCTGGCTGGCACAGGGGTTGAGAATTCTGTCTGCGTGTCAAAGCACTGAGCTCCTGCCATGAAAGGCAGCCGGAAACCTGGAGGGTGGCTGCTGGTCTCATTTCTAATAAGAAAGGGGAAATTAAATTTAAGGAGACCTGTGCATTTCAGAACTATACTCGCCACAGAAAAGCCTCCGGGCCACAGCCAGCCAGAATGTGCCCTTCTCTCCCTGCCCGTGTCTGCTCTGGGCCGAGGGTGAGCCATGATTGGGGTGGGGGAGGAGGCATGGAGGAGACAGGCACTGGATGCCAGGAGAGGAGAATGGGAACCCAGAGCACACCCCTGGATTCAACCTAATTGTTTCCATTCCTCCTCATGAATGATTGGGGCCTATACTCCCCAAAGCTTTTTAGCTGCCCAAATACAGCTTTCCTTTGTCTCAAGAGTCCCCCAAAGATGGGCTTCTAAATCCTGGAGAGCCAAGCCCCAGACCCCTTAGAGCCCGCATCAGGACTGACCCGAACACAGGTTATTTCAAATAGACTCATTTCTCCCCCTCAACTGAAACCAGTCAGCCTGAGCTGGGCATGTTTATTCAGTGAAATCCAGGAATCTCAGTGCCCTGGTTTAAATCAGGAGACTTGCTCTGTGATAATTGGGGCTCTTTGACCAAGGGTCTGGTCCCGGTTAGGTTTCCAAATGCCAGGCGAGCTTGTTTTCACAGTGTCTGCGCTCACGTGGCCTCATGCAAATGCACACTGTCCAGAAGGCAGGCTCACACGAGTGCAGACCTCTTTTTAATATGGAATTTTGAGCTCCTCTGGCGGGTATTTTTCCAGTCTTTGTTTTTTGAAAGGAGGGTAAGATAATCTGCAGTGGCCTTTCTGGAGAAGTCATTTGGTGAGTTGGGCTGGAGCTTGGCAACATGGAAACCATTAGGGCCATCATGGGGGCTGACTGTACCTTTTAAGTGCAGCATCACCCTCAGCCTCTCAAGAGCAGGGTGAGCCTCAGGGACACACAGCCTGTGCTGTCACACAGGGCCTCCCACTCAGAAGGGCTCCATGTTTGGCTTAATGACTAGCTATCACTGCCTTGAAATTCTTAATTTTTGAACAAGGAGGCTCCCATTTTCATTTTGATCTGGACCCTGAAAATGATGTAGCCAGTCCTTCTAAGAGGACCTGGGCACCAGCATTGGATACCTGGGGAAGGTTGAGCTCTGCCACTCACTAGTCGTGAGTCCTTGGTCTGAGGGGACACTGACCTCCTAGCCTCAATGTACTTGTCTCAAAGGAGAACAACCAGCACCTCTCCCTTGCAGCTGTGTGCAGAGAAGAAAAGATCCTGCCCCTGTGGCACTTAGCATAGGTATGTCACAAAGTAGGTCCTTAAAGCACACACATCTATTTGATGGGCTTTTCTAGTCATTCCTTTCTTCATGCAACAAATACTATTGAAGGTGGACTACATGCCAAGTGCTGGCTCAGCCTTGGAATACAGATACCCTAGCAAGAAAAATAGACCGGGTCCCTGCCCTCATCGAGGTTAGCGTCTAATCTCAGAGCTGCTTAGTAAACAGGCTGCAGAAGCCTCTGCTCTGTCTCAGCATCTCCAGGAAGAACAGCCTCAAGTCTGGTGAGACCAGCTGGAAGATCTCTAGGGCAGGCAACATGGCCATCCGCCCAGCCTTCCACATGGCCCTGGAGGGTTTTGGGGTGCTGGAGATCAGGGAATTAAAGCCTCATGCATGGGAGTATCTCAGGTAATATTTTCCCTCATCAATCTGTGGCCAGCCTCAGCCCCTCCCCTTTGCTGTTGTAAATTTGGGGACCTCAAGCCCCCTTGGTTTCCAGAGCATGTTTATCCATTTACCACATAACAGGCAGCACCCACACCCTAGCACCATGTGAGAGCCGGGTTGTACCCTTCAACTTGCCCCACCTTGGAGGAGAGCTCGGCCTTAATGTCAGCCGTGCTGGGGGAAGTCCCTTGCTGAGGACAGTGTTGAGGGCTTTTACACAGAGAATCTATGATTTCCTGTTACTCATTATAAAGGTGGTAATAAATAGTAGTAATAAAAGCTGAACATAATGAGTGTGTGTTCAACACCAGGCACTGAGTGCTTTACACGGATCTACTCATTTCTCCATAGAGCTGCAAAGTCCTATCATAACCTCTATTTTACAGATGAAGAAACTGAGGCAGGTGCGCCCTCCCAGTGGCATCTCTCCCACTTTCATGGCATGGCTGATATCGCCATCTACGTGAAGTGTGTGCTGTAAGGACTCCATTTCTCAGGGCATTTGAGATATTCTCTAGACATCTCCTTGTCTGATGGCCTGGGTTACAGTGACTGGGCTGTATATGAGGCCAATAGAGCCTCGGCTTCTCCAGGGAGCCTGGGCCCTGAGGGGCAGGAGGCGGCACTCTCCGGGGGGCCTGCTGCGGTGCTGGCTTGCCTTCTGAGCCAGGTGGCTTATAAGGAGCTACCATACACATTCAAAGAATGTGGTCAGACCACATCCTACCCGGGAGACAGCTGAGGTGTGCAGGAGCCGGCCCAATGGGATGCTCCATCCGTCTGAGAGCTAGCCCTTCAGAGCCAGTGCCAGAAGTGCTTGGGGTATCTGGTCATTCTGTTTGTTACTCCTCTTTCCACTGCTAGCTGCTCTCCAGCTGCTGACCTAATTCCAGGGAAGGTTCCAGAACCCCTTGAGCAAGAAAATGCACATGGGCTCCTGTATAAATTGTTCCACTGACAGTGAGCTATTGTTAACTCTTTCAGTTCCTGGACCATTTCTAAATCAAGAATATAGATTTAATTTTAGTGCATGTAGTTTCACTTGCTAAGAAATGGGGCCTTTTCTGTTTGTTTTTTTTTACCCAAAACTCCTGAGAATATACCAAGTAATGTTTGTTTGTTTTTTAAGAACATGGGTTTTAGAATCGTTTAGGCCTATGTTTCAGGACCCAGCTCCACCACTGTTTAGCTTTATATACCCCTTCTGAGGTGGTTTCTCCTGTAAAATGAGAATAGTAGCCAGCACAGTGGCATGTGCCTATAATCCCAGCACTTTGGGAAGCTGAGGTGAGAGGCTTGCCTGAGCCCAGGAGGTCAAGGCTGCAGTGAGCCATGATTGCACCCCTGCACTCCAGCCTGGGTGACAGAGTGAGACCCTGTCTCAAAAACAAAGAATAGCAGAACCTAATACACAGCATTATTCAGGGGAGTAGGCTTATTTATTCTTAGACCAGTTGAGAGATGAAAGAACAAATGGAAACTCTGAGGATTGCAAACCAATTTGACCCTGGAAACAGTTTAGACAATAACCTTTTTGATCTAGAAATAATAAAGTGCTGAATGCTCTCCTGGGCACAAAAGCCAGAAACTGGGTTCTGATCCTGTGTCTCCCTGTCAAGCCCTGTGGAATGCCCGGCAATATGCTGTCATCTTGTTTCCCTTATAATCCTCAAGGTGCCCCCTACAGCAGTCACCACCCCCAGTTTACAGTGCAGAAAATTCACCCAATTTGAGCCTAAATCTGCTTGCCCTAAGTCCAGCGTTGCTTGCCTCATAGAGACCCTCTGAAGTGAATGGACATGTGTTTTTCTGGGATTCAGTGTTTAATCAAAAAGGGACTGTTTAGGGGTATCTGGAGATGCTGTGTCAGGTTGAAGATGCTCTCTCTTCTAGGCAAAACCACCTGCTGTTCCATTGGCTTTCTCTCTCTTTTTTCTAAGATAGAGTCTTGCTCTGTCACCCAGGCTGGTGTGCATTGGTGCTATCTTGCAATCTCGGCTCACTGCAACCTCCACCTCCCGGGTTCAAATAATTCTCCTGCCTTAGCCTCCTGAGTAGCTGGGATTACAGGCACGCACCACCATACCCTACAAATCTTTGTATTTTTAGTAGACACAGGGTTTCTACCATGTTGACCAGGCTAGTCTCGACCTCCTGACCTCAGGTGATCTGCCCGCCTTCGCCTCCCAAAGTGCTGGGATTACAGGCGTGAGCCACCGCCCTCGGCCCCCATTGGCTTTCTCTGAATGAACAGGTAATTAGAAGTCCTGCTCGAGCAGAGTGGCATTTGATTGCTCACTTGTAGCCCTTCTCAAAAGAGAAAAGGTGTAGTAATTACCTTAGGGCAGAATGCTAGTAACCAGGTCTGGGCTTAAATAAGTGCCTCTCAGGATATGTGGACACCTTCTTTACAAAAAAGGTTTTATACTTGGCCCTGGAGAACAACCTCAGCTTATCTCTGAAAGTAATATATATTCTCTCTCTCTGTCTGTCTGTCTCTGTCTGTCTGTCTGTCTGTCTCTCTCTCTCTCTCTCTCTCTCTCTCAAGATATTAGGACTGGCTTTGGAATTTCTATTTAGGCGAGGCGCTCTGCCCTAATCTGGTTTCGGGAGTGGCCGAGGGACCGGTTTGAAGCATCCTTTGTGCTGCAGGATAAGATGTTTTCAGAGTGAGCTTATTTGGGTTGGTTTGGAGCTGAAGGTAATGAAGAGGGCAGCTGAGGCCTGTCCCAGCCACTCCGGTGTTCTCAGGACTAAACATCACCTTTGGTATTTTTAGATTTCTCCACAGCAGATAAATTTAGAAGCACTTGCCGTGTGCTTTTCTGGGTCTGCCGCATGGAAGTGTCGTGCTCCTGTCCAGCTTCACCTCACAGGTGGCAGCTCTTAGGGGGCCAGGCAGCCCTTCCAGGGCCTGACAAGTCAGGGTGTGTGTGAGGCCTGTCAGAGTCCACTGGAAAGAGATGCAGCATCCTGGAGCCAGCAAAAGCCAGAGCCCTGAGGAGCCACCTCTTCTCCCAAGACCAGGAAGGTCAGAAACTGAGAGCAGTGGAAGGGGTCAGGCTGTGCATAGAGCCCCCTCAAAATGGAGAAATGACATCTCTGTGGTTTCCCCAGGACCAGCACCATAAGTCTAACTGGCATCCTTCATCAGGACCCTGGCTGAAGAAGGGGACCACTGGGGAAATTGCTTCCCTTCCAAAAGTAGCACAAATGCACACATTTGCTCTCACAGCTGTTTTTGAATGTGTCTTGTAGGGAGCTGCGCAAGGGACTGAGGATATGCAGGTAACCATCAGTGGATTAGTGGGGGAGACGCACATTAAACAGCATAACTCCATACAGCCCACCCATGGAGAAGAGCCATGTGCCTTCTGAAACGGGCCCGTGACTCAGTAGGGTAGGAGGACTTGACTAGCAGAGGGAGGGTGCTAGGGGGTGAGGGAGGTGCAGGGGAAGGGAACAGCATGTGTGAGGGCCCCGAGGCTGAAAAGAACATGAACTTAAAGGCTGGAGGGCTGCAGCGGAGGTTGATGTGGTCAGAACTGTGTTCTGAAAGGAGGGCTTGCTCTGGCTGGAGGGATGGGTGCGTGAGGAGGAGACCCATAAGGGCGCCATGGAGTGCTCCAGGGGAGAGGAAGGCAAGCTTAGGGACATGAGGGTGGCAGTGGAGAGAAGTAGCAGTGACAGATTTGGAAGTTGATTTGAAATTGGGAGGGTTGCAGGGAGGGGTAGGTGAATCAGGAGTCACATTTCTGGCACTCACAGCAGGGTAGATGCTGGAACTTTAATTGAGAGAGGGAGGGGCACAGGACAAGGGCCAAGTTTGGGGTATCTGAAATTATAAAGCAGTAAAGTAAAAATGGGATAATGGATCTGAAGATAAGGATTTGAAAGTCATCTGCATATGGAGGAGGGATTACTTCTTGAGTTCTTTCTGGGCTCTCAGCTCTTTCCTCCCTGAGCTCATGTCATTGATGAGCAGGAGACATACATACTGTGCCCCTCCCCCTTTTAGAGGCAGCACGGTTGCTCAATGTAATAGAAGTTGCTATCACTGATACTCAATGTCAAGGTCAAGCCCAAGTGATCGCTAGGCCACTGTCAGGAGCAATCTGGGTTTCCTGATACCTGAAGTTAATACAGTTAAGGAAAAGAATCCAAAATTACAAATGCACAATGAGATGTAAAGGTGAATATTTAAAATGTGAAAAAATTTTAAAGCTGACACATACCACAAATCAATAACTTTAACTGGCTGACACACCTTGACAATACTGTTTTTCCCCATCTTTTTTTTTTTGACTCTGATCACCTCTTCCTATGACAATGATTCTGTACTGCTTTCTAAAGGAACGATTCAGTCTTCCCTTAAAAATAGTTAACCAAAATTTTGTTTTCCTTTTCTCCAATGGTTTTGAAAATGTTCTTTTAACCTCATAACTCATTATTGGTGATGTCAAGTATTAGGATTGTTGTCCAATTTGGGGAAATCGTGGCCATGTTTCTTTCATTTCTGAGCAGTGAGATTTGGAAGAACTTCCCACAAGCCTCACTGCTGACTCTGTCCATCGTTGAGTTTCTTTTCTCCTCTGCTCCTGCCTCTGGCACTGAGCACGGTAATGCCCTTTCATATCTTGATATAACCTCTGGCCCTGCACCCTTGTGTCATACATAACACACTTTGCAATAGGAGTCCTTCAGGATATCATTGGTATAAGGGATTGTTAGTGATATATTAACTCTATGTGGACATGAATACTAACCACTGAACCCAGCTGACTGTATCACCAGCTCAATTTCCTTCAACAAGGTCCCCAAAATGCCCACCCAATGCATGGGGACATGTGGTCAGTTGGAGTGGAAAGAGGCAGTGGTATCAACTGACGGTGGTTAATCTTACTTTGGCAAATTTTGTAAAAACACACGTCTGTGTGAACACATTGCCAGGCCCCCTCCAAAAGTTTTGGAAGCAAGCTGTACAAATAGGGGCTGCCTGAAGTGTATGCTTCTTTGGCTTCATAGTAAATCTGGCTCTGCTGAAATCTCAGCCTATCAGACCATAGAGGCACAAACCATTCAGGATTGTAGCACATTCGTGCCTTGTAAGTGCCAAAACGTTGCCATTGCAATAAAACTTTAACTCTTTGAGACCAAAGCATTTGAAAAGCATTTCACTTAGTTTCCTGTTTTTTTTCTTTTCTTTTTTCTCTTCTTTTCTTTGTCTCTCTCTCTCTCTCCCTTCTCTTCCTTCCTTCCTTCCTTCCTTCCCTCCTTCCCTTTCTTCTTTCTTTCGATGGAGTTTCACTCTTGTCTCCCAAGCTGGAGTGCAGTGGCATGATCTCAGCCCACTGCAACCTCCACCTCCTGGGTTCAAGTGATTCTCCTGCCTCAGCCTCCTGAGTAGCTGGGATTACAGGTACCCACCACCACACTTGGCTAGTTTTTTGTATTTTTAGTAGAGACAGGATTTTACCATGTTAGCCAGGCTGGTCTCGAACTCCTGACCTCAGATGATCCACCTGCCTCGGCTTCCCAAAGTACTGTAATTATAGATATGAGCCACTGTGCCCAGCCAGTAACAGCGAGTGAGCTGAGCAGATGTGCCTATATTCTTGATGATTCAAGATCCATAAGTATTCTTACAGTGTTTGTGCCCTCAGGTAGTGACCCCAAGATGTGATCGAATGTTGGTCCTAATATTAAATGGCCCCACACTACAGTCTCAAGTTTTTATGCCTGCTTTCTGTGTTGTAAACTTTTAAGCCCTTCTTACACTGTTAGCTGTCATTTCTTGCCACTTTGAACAAGCTGTGGCCTGAGAAACAAAATCAGCCAGCTTTCTTCAGTCCGTGGGCTGTTTTGAGTACTTGTTATGTGTCAGGTGATGGGCTGGAAATGTACTTATAGTAGCAATGACTAATAATCACAAACATCCGTTGAGCACTTGCCCTGCATCCAGTATTCTAAGCTCATCACATGTGTCCATGCATGTAATCCTCACAGTAACCTAGGAGATGGTCACTACTGTTGTTATCCCCATTTTGCAGATGAGGAGGTCCAGACACAGAGAAGTGAAGTAACTTGTCCATGGTCACAGAGCAAGAGGGAGCAGGGCTAGGATTTGATCTCAGGCAGTCTGGCCCCAGAGCCACACTCTTAACCACTGAGCCCCATGGCTTTTTAATGTGTGTAATCTCTCATCTCACAAAACCCTCAAAGAAAATGAAAAGATTGTATTTTTAGAAATGAAATGGAGGCTCAGAAAAGTTCAGTAACTTGCCCAAAGGATCCTGATTCCAAAAAAATCCACCTTTTGATTCCACCATGTTGTAACTTAAGAGAGTCATCTAACTATGGGGCCAGACTCAAGCCATTAATATAAGAATCAGATCAAGAGAGCACAATCTGTGTCCCCAAGGAAATTGCACTTTGGAAAATGTGTGAAAGGAAAGAATCTGTGGTGTCCTCTCCTGGGAGAGCCATGAACAGGGTCCCTGGCATTTCTGTTGACTGTTCAAACTCTTTCCCTCATTTCCTGCTCATTGGCTGCATTCTGCAAGGTGGAGACTGCGGAAGAGCTCGTGCTGGATGTGTGAGGGGGGTGCGAGCTCTTGAGTTCAACAAGCATTTTAGGATGTAGTGGTAATACAGGTTATGCACATGAGGAGGCGAGGGAAGATGTAGGGATCAACATATGATCTCATTGGGAGAACATGGCTGGTCACTTCTCAGTTCTGATCTCATAGGTGTTTTAGAGAAGTGACCTAATTGTTCTGGACTCTTCCTTTTTGTGACCTAGCAACCTGTTACCTTCTGGGAGCACTGGTTGCTGTTGAACAGTCCTCACAATACCAGGAGGGAGGGCTCTCACCCACAGCAGCACAGGCCTGCAGGACCCTAGGTGACTTGGGTTGTCCTTATGACTTAGGATACCAGGATCTAACAGAGGAATTCATTCATGGAGACACTCAGGGAAGTCTACCCTGCACTCAGTGACCCCATACTGAGTCTTCTTGAAGTTTGTCTGCTTTCCTTTTTTTTTTTTTTTTTTTTTTTTTAAACTCTCCTGACATGCTGCTTGCTGTCATCGCTTGCTATGGCCGGAAAACCAGTAAGCAAGTTTCACTTCAGCCCAGAGGCATCTTTAGGTACCTGCTATGTGTTGAACTCATCAGAACTTTCACACAGCAGAATTTCCCAAATAACTTCTTTGAAGAATTTATAATATTTGTCTATAAAAAGGGAAAGATGACAATTAAAGAAAGTGGTATACCTTCCAGCCTCTCTTTTCTATGTTTTATTTATTTATTTATTTATTTTTGGAGACAGGGTCTCACTCTGTCACCCAGGCTGGAGTGGTACAGTCATGGCTCACTGTAGCTTCACACTCCTGGGCTCAAGCCATCCTCCCACCTCAGGCTCCTGGATAGCTGGGACTACAGGCACACAATACCACAACCAGTTTGGAATGTCTTTTTAAAAAACAACTTTCCAGTCTGGGTGCGGTGGCTCATGCCTATTATCCCAACATTTTGGGAGGCTGAGATGAGTGGATCATCTGAGGTCAGGAGTTCGAGACCAGCCTGACCAACATGGAGAAACCCCATCTCTACTAAAAATACAAAAATTATTCAGGCATGGTGGTACATGCCTGTAATCCCAGCTAGTCAGGAGGCTGAGGCAGAAGAATCACTGGAACCCAGGAGGCGGAGGTTGCAGTGAGCCAAGATCATGCCACTGCATTCCAGCCTGGGTGACAGAGCAAGACTCCATCTCAAAAAAAAAAAAAACAAAAAAAACTTTCTAGCTGTCTGGTGGGAGGCTTTACTTCAAGCTTTGTTCTCCCCTGTTGGGTCTGCAGTGTTGTATATGGAGAAAATTAGTTTAGAGTCATGGTGCTGAGACTTTGTAAATACCTAATTGTATTCTTAGAGAATATGACCGTTAATGTCCTGTTCTTAGAGAATGGACTTTGGTGTATGTTAGAATTTTTTTTATACGAACAAATGAATTGAATCCAAATTGTATCATTTCATTTAGTTGACGTTTGGCTGACTCTTAATATCATTAAAAGTGAATATAATGATATGGAATGATACCTAGGTAACATTACTGTGTCAGTATTAACTTTCTTTTTTTTTTTTCTTTATTTTTTTCTTTTACTATAACAAACTTGGGAATTCCTCATAATAAGTATTAATTTTCTTGAGAATGGCAATGTGATACAGAAGAATGTCTTTTGTCTTAGGTGATACATGTTAAAATATTGATAGAGGAAGCCATGTGTTTGCAACTTTCAAATCATTCAGAAAATAAAAGATGTTAATAATTGGTGAGTCTAGGTAAAGAGTATATGAGCATTTATTGCACTATCCTTCCTGTTTCTCTAAGTTTGAACATGTTCAGAATGAAGGTTTAGAGGAAGGAAAAAGTAAAATTCTACTCCATTGTCCTCTCTTAACTCTCTCTGAAGGTGGAAATCATCTTGAATGAAATATATTAAGATATCAGATCTTTTGCCTCTGGTTCTCTTACTCTACACATTTCCTGTCAAGCTCAAAACCACCAGTAGAATGTTCATACAGCGTGCAAGATGGTTTTCTGCCAGGAAGGTGAAACCTTAACAATTGCTCCGTTGACTGGATGTTTCAGTTTTCTGGAAGGCCCGTGTAGTGTTACTGCCCCTCTGATGATGCCTTCATGTGTCGTGAATGTTTCAAACTGCAAGATTTTCCTCTTTGAGGGGGAGAAGTGTGCCAGGTATCAGGATAAATGTGTGCCTATGGAAGCAAGCCTGTCCCATAAAGCCATTGCCATTTACACACTTAGGGAAACACTGCCAAGAATTAGCATACGGCCTGTGCAAGCTCTCTCAGGCATGTGCTGTTTAGTGTGGAGACCTAGCTTAATGTTTTGATTTCAAGCTGGGGATGCAAGCGCCGCTTTTAGATCAAGCGTGCCAATGTGGGGTCTTCATTCAGAGCCCATGTTTTCTTTAGCCTGAGATGTGTGCCCCGATGTAGAAGCCACTGGCCCACATAGAAGCAGGCACCTCTCTGAGGACTACTACCTTGCTTAGGTGTTAGGTTTGGATGTCAGCACAAATTGCATGTGGCCAAAATTGCTCCTGAAAACACCTTGAGTGGCCCGTGAATTACACTGACAGGCACATGGGAACTGAGGCTAGCAGAGGGAACACATGTTCACTCTGGGTCTATGCCCTTGGAAGAGAGTGGCAACCAAAATCCCTACACCATGTCAGCCAGGGCCACTGTGGCTTTTGGTGGGTGAAGAGCCCTCTGCAGTGGACTGCCCAAGTTTGAATCCTGGCCTCACCTTCCTATCTATATGTCCATGGACAAACTACTTGACTTCTTTAATTTCTCCCTCTCCCCTCCTCTCTCCTTCCCTCCCTTCCTTCTCCTCCTCTTCTCTTTTCTCATGGGGCTTGTCTCCCCACATTGCCCAGGCTGGTCTCAAATTCCTGGGCTCAAGCGATCCACCCGTGTTGGCTTCCTGAAGTGTTGGATTGAAGGCGTGAGCCCCTGTGCCCAGACTCTGTGTCTGTTTTCATCTGTGAAATGGGAATGATACTTACCTCATGGGTTATTAGGAAGATTAAACGCATTTATTTGTAGGAAGCACTTGTAACAGTATTGGTAAGTAATTAATACAATAACTGCCAGGTGCAATGACTTACACCTGTAATCCCAGCCCTTAGGAAGGCAAGAGGCAGGAGAATAGCTTGAGCTCAGAAATTCAAGACCTGCCTGGGCAATATAGTGAGACCCTATTCTCCACAAAAAGAAAAAATAAAGACAAAAAAAATACAATAACCTTTTATCCACAGAGCATATGTTGGACCTCTGGTGGATGCCTGAAACTGCGATAGGACTGAGCCCTAGATATACCATGTTTTTTTCTGTACACTAATGGGCAGATAGCATATACAGCATGGACCAGCTGTTCAAAGGAATGATTCAGTCCTGGGCACCACAGAGCAGGACAGGGCAAGATTTCACCATGCTACTCAGGGTGGCACTCAATTTAAAACTTAGGAGCTGTTTATTTCTGTATATTTCCCATTTAACATTTTCAGACCATGGTTGACCTCAGGTAACTCAAACTACAGAAAGTACCCATAGTTCAGGCCAGGTGCGGTGGCTTATGCCTGTAATCCCAGCACTTTCAGAGGCCGAGGCAGATAGATTACCTGAGGTCAGGAGTTTGAGACCAGCGTGGCCAACATGGTGAAATCCTTGTCTCTACTAAAAATACAAAAATTAGCTGGGTGTGGAGGCAGCCGTCTGTAATCCCAGCTACTCGGGAGGCTGAGGTAGGAGAATTGCTTGAGCCTGGGAGACAGAGGTTGCAGTGAGCCAGGATTGTACCACCACTGTACTCCAGCCTGAGCTACAGAGTGAGACTCTGTCTCCAAAAAAAAAAAAAAAGTACCCATAGTTCTTTGTGGATGGGGGACAGCTGTATAAGTATTTACTTTTTTTTTCATTTAAGTTAAAGGTATTCAAAGTGCAGCTCTATGCAAAGGGTAAAAAGTGTGCATTAGAATTGGCAGTTGAAGAAAACATTGGATTTCTTCCTCCTGTGGGTGGAAGCCTTTACGCAATGCTGTTCTTGTATTCCTTGCAATTGATTAAGAGTGCCTTAGATGTGGGGAAGCTGTTTCTGATCCTCTTATCAGAGTGTAAAGTAAAACATGCTTGACTGGTTAATAAAAGCAGAAGACAGAGCCAGAAAACATTTGTAGGCTGTGAGACGGTGTGGCCCGGAATTACAGCCGGTGGTTAGTGGGCTGGCCCATGGTTGGGCACTGCTCTAGGAAGTGCTCAGCACAGGAAGTGACCTTTGTACCTCTTCCTAGCCTTACTGTGGCTATCTCTCTTGACCAATGAAGTGAGCTGACCACTGCCATCTTCCCAAGTCCCATAAATCCAACAGCAGCGTGGCAAGCGGGAGATGCTAATTGTGCAGTCTATTTGGTGCCTGCCTGAGAAAGTGTTCTATCGCCTCTGCCTAAAATCAAAGGCCTGAAGGACAGGAATGTTGAGAAGGAAAGCCATCAGGAATAAATCTGCCAGAGCCAGGAAATTGGGTTGGAGGTGTCTTATCAGGTCCTTATCTTAACCCTGTCCTCCCAGTGAAGCACCAGCTACCCTAGTTATAGATCTGGTTCCCATTTACAACTGGGGACTTTGCAGCCCCAGACCCCTGAGTAGCTCACAACGCCCTGGTGAATCTGGGTAATTAATTAAAATGCTAAGAATCCCCCAGCCACTCTTCTGACTGGGCCTTTGATTATGTCACCTAAGCCTAATACCTCTCAGAAGCTCTAAAGAGGTTGTGGTTCGGAGGGAGTGAGGCTCCTTAGCCTTAGCTGATCACAGGAACATCTTGTTTTGCTTGCTGCCCTTGAGGCATTTTTTAAAGCCACAAACACTGACTCATTCAAGGGCCACAGCCTCAGTGACCAACAAACTGTTAAGAGAAATAGCTGGCCCAGGTCAGCCCTTGATTTCAGGTCTTGGCAACCTTTCTGGCTGCAACTTGCGCCCCTCTGTGGCCTGGGGAATGAGCAGGCCTTCTCATACCAGAGGCTCAGGGCAAGAATTCCAGCTCTCAAGTTTCCCAAGTAGAGTATTCCTTGATGAATTTGAATCTGGCCAGTCATGGGGTTCAGATAGGAAGAGGTAAGAGTTTAATTTTAGTAGCGATGCTGGAGAGAGATTAAAATCCTGTTTACATATCATCTGAGAACGGTTAAATAAATCATAGCACTTGGATGTGGTGAAACATATGCAGCCCTCATTAAACATTACATCTCTGAAGGATATGTAATAGCATAGGAAAATGCTCATGAAATATCCAGTTGTGGTAAGGAAGAGGATGGAGACAAGAAACTATACGGTGCTGTGGTCCAGTTCTGTAAAAGCATGCACATGTGAGGTGTAGAAATACACCGAGGTGCTACCTAGTGATTATCTTGGGGGTGTATGCACACGTGATTTTTATCTTCTATGTATTTTCTAATATTTGCTAAATGTTATACCCTGACATGTATTATGTTTGTGATGTTTCTTTTTTTTTTGACACTGGATCTCACTCTGTTGCCCAGGCTAGAGTGCAGTGGCACCATCTTGGCCTCACTGCAGCCTCAACCTCTGGGCTTAAGCAATCCTTTTGCTTCAGCCTCCCAAGTAGCTAAAACCACAGACGTACATCACCACACCCGGCTAATTTTTTGTAGAGATGCAGTTTTGTCCTGTTGCCCAGGCTGGTCTCAAACTCCTGAGCTCAAGCCATTCTCCCACCTTGGCGTCCCAAGGTGTTGGGATTGTCTTGCCTATATTATGTTTAAATGTTTTATAATGTTAAGCCTCCTGTCGCAAGAGGAAACTGAAGAGTTCTGAATACTCAAAGGTGGATCCCTCTCTGGGCCACAGGCAGAGGGATATGCTAAAACGTGTTATTCAGAAACAAAATTCAACGACATTTCCCTATTCTTTTCTTTCAGTGTTGAGGCTAGGCTTTCATGCTTTGTTGGTAGATCTGATTGCCCCAATTTATGTAAGCTCATTGTTTATGCTAGCTTTTTGTTTGGCAGGAAAATTACACATTCATTGATTTAGATTTTTTTTTTAAGTCTTGATTATAGTCAAGTGATCATTTGAAATATCTCCTTCAAGTATACAGGGTCTTATCTGCTATCCCAGTATCTGGAAACACAATTTTTTTTTCTTTAATTCATTTGATGGCAAGATGATGTTATTTGAAAAACACTAACTACGGGAAAGAAGGAAGAGATGTTTAGAAGCATGTGGGCAGCTCCCTTCTCTGACTTCCTTCCTAACTGCAAGTGACCCAGGTGAACCAAGATGCTGTCAGAGGCCTTCAAGGCTGAAAGGCCATTTTCTGTAACAGCTTTGGGGTTGGAAGGCTAACCAGCCACGGAAACATCTGGCAATCAGACAGAAAGACGTGAGACCACAAAGACATAGATAAAGCTTCTTATCCTCTGCTTCCCCCAGCCTCCTCATTAATGGCAAAGATTAAAGACAATTATATCTACCCACAGGAACTAGATGGATCCTCCTCTGCCCTCCACACCAGCCCCCCAATAAATTGGATGGATAGATGTATAAGTAAAGTGAACCCAACTGGAAAGTAGTTTATGATTCACTTTCATTTCATGAAAAACAAAGGCAAAATGCAGAGCAAAGGAAGGAAAACAAAAGGGGAAGCATTTACAGTCCTTAGTCGGTTGCTCCAACCAAAACCTCCTCTCATTGGTTATCTTCATTGAGTACCAAGACTTTGAGCACCTCCCCCACCCCCAGTTTTCTTTTTTTAAAAGAATAGAAGATGAAAACGCTATGAGATGTATGAGCTCTGATTATGCCCAATTACATTTGGCAAGCCTAAGACAAAAATTAATGGGACCAGATTATTCTTCTGCGTGAGATGTAGTATTGCCCAGCCTAACTATTTTAGCTCTTGCCATGCCGTAGATCGTCAAACAAATTAATAGCATGCTAATGGGTGCCTTTCAGGCTTCTCGTTTATATTAATGAGTTCCACTCCATCCGATAACCAGCGATTTATAGCACTGGAACTTGCAGCCTGGCTGTAAAGATTGTCTTTTGTCACTCTTTCTGGGGTGGAGCAGCCAGCCTAACAAGCTAAATGGTAGGGTTTTATAATTGAATTCTAAAATGTGAAACGCCTGATGTGGGAACATTTCATTCTGATCATGGCTTTGGAAATTGAAAGGCCTTCAGTATGTCTCCCACTACCCAAGGCTGAATGCAGTCTGATTTGGGTTTCCACAACTTGTGAAGCAAGGGTGTGACAAGATTCTTAATGGAGGGTATTCATGCTGAGCTAGCATAGCAGTTAGATTCAGCGGGCTGTAAAATAGCTCCTCTAAAGAAAACAATATATTCTTAAGAGCCATAAAAGAGACCCCTTCCTCACCTTGAAGGTATTCCCACCCCTCACCTTCCCCCCAACCAAGCATAGGAGGCAGAGAGCTCTGACTCTGTGCCAGGCACTGTGCTAACTACTTTATTCTTCACTCATTCAGTCCTCTGTGTGCCTTTATGAAGGGAGCAGCATTATTCCCATTTTACAGAGATGAAACTGGAACACAAAGAGATGAAGTAGCTAACCGCGTTCTGAGAGCTGCTAAGTGGTGGAGCATAGCTGCCAACCCAGGCAACACTCTGCTCCTGTCCAGCTCACCCGCTGCTTCTGGCTTTGTAGCTCTCTTATTTCCAATATAATAACAATGCAGATTGGGAGCTCCAGATGAGCAAACTCCAAATGCCTTGGCCACGAAGGCCGCAAGAGTAGTTGCTGTCAGTTGAGCCTGGGAAAAGAAAAGCCGGTTAACAAATGGAAAAGTCCATCCCCCTGAAGGTTTCAGTGAGGGTTCATGTGCTGGTCTAAAATGTCCCATCAGGAGTTAGGCTGGCAGGTTCCTAATGGAGCAGGATGGGTCGAGCTGCTACCTCCAGCAGCCTGCAGCCTCCTTGGGCTTTGCAAACAACCACCCTCATTGTTTTCTGGGAGGAGTATACTACCATGACTTTCCAAACACACAGTTCCTCCAAATAAGGGAACCTGATATCTTTGGAGATCTTGGCTTAAACATCAGAAGAACGTCTTGCTTAAATGATTATTTTTTTTTAAACATCAATTTGGGTTTCATTTTCTTTGGTCCCTGACCATCGTGTATAGCTGTGTCCTAGAAATGATCCAAAGACAGCTTATTTTTCATAAGCAACAGTCTGGAAATTTAATTGATATGCCATTCCTGCCTCCTAGTACAAACCCCTGCCCAATCTATCCTTTTTACCTACTCTGACTTTGATTCTTTTAGTTCTTCCTATTTTACAATCACTAGCCATTCCAGAAAAACATCTGCTAAAGAGATCCATTCCCTGCAGTGGGAATTAAGTACATATTTTAACTTCAGACAATTTTACTTAATGTTTTCTACATTGCATGGAGCAGAGAATTAATGCAGACGGCCCTGAAAAGCTCCTATGAAACCTTAAGCTGTGTCTTCAATCACTCAAACTGTTCAAGGGCTGGAATTTGAAAGAGGGTGAGGAAGTACCAAGAATGAAATTAGATAAGGGATCTTTATTAATTCGAACATCTATGCAGGCCCAGTTGTACATAGGAAACACTGAACTCTTTTGCTTTGCTGTTCCCAAACCCACCAGTTTTCTATAAGAAGATCACAAATAAAATGACTTTTAAAAGTAATTGGTTTAGGCCAGGTGCGGTGGCTCACACCTATAATCCCAGCACTTTGGGAGGCCACGGGCAGATTACTTGAGACCGGGAGTTTGAGACCAGCCTGGCCAACATGGCAAACCCCTATCCCTACTAAAATACAAAAATTAGCCAGGCATGGTGGCCCACACCTGTAGTCTCAGCTACTGGGGAGACTGAGGCACAAGAATCATTGAACCCATGAGGTAGAGGTTGCAGTGAGCCTGAGATCGCGCCACTGCACTCCAGCCTGGGCAACAGAGCAAGACGCTATCTCAAAAAAAAAAAAAAAAGTTTTTTTTAATTTACAAGAAAAAAAAAAGTAATTGGTTTAAAAAAAGAGAAAAGAAACAAGATCATTCCCCCACCCCCACTGCGGTTTCTTTCTGTAATTTTTTGCATTTTGAAATTAGAAATTAAGTCCATAGTTTAATGCTAAGGCTATGCCATGAATGATTGTGTCTGGTTGGTAATTGGCAATGAGACGTGGACATGTATTTTGTGGTGTGTATTGGAATAGCTGATAGCCAAGAGTCCTGGGTTCTGGTTTCATTTCATACTCACCACGTGAGATCTTGGGCAAGTCTGTTTGGTTTCTCTGAGTGTCTTAGTCTGTTTATGCTCTTGTAACAGAACACCTGAGACTGAGTAATTTATTAAAAACAAACCACAGACATGTATTTCCCACATTTCAGGAGGCTAGGAAGTCCAAGATCAGGGTGCCAGCATGGTCAGTTGTCTGATGAGGTCTGCACCCTCCAGAGGGGAGTTATACTGTGTTCAAATGTGGTAGAAGGCAGAAAGGCAGGACAGCTGAATGGCCCTGGGAAGCCTCTTTTATAAGGGCCTTAATCCTATTCATATGGGAGGAGCTTTCATGGCCTAATCTCTTAAAGGCCCCATCCCTTAATTCCATCACATCGGCAACAGCGGAATTTAGGTTTTTTCTTTTTCTTTTTCTCTTCTTTCTCTCTCTCTTTTTTTTTTTTTTTTTTTTTTTTTTTAGATGAATTTTTGCTATTTTTGCCCAGGCTGGATTACAATGGCGCAATCTCACCTCACTGCAATCTCTGCCTCCTGGGTTCAAGCAATTCTCCTGCCTCAGTCTTCTGAGTAGCTGAGATTACAGGCATGCGCCACCACGTCCAACTAATATTGTATTTTTAGTAGAAACAGGGTTTCACCACGTTGGTCAGGCTGGTCTCAAACTCCTGACCTCAGGTGATCTACCCGCCTCAGCCTACCAAAGTGTTGGGATTACAGGAGTGAGCCACCAGGCCCGGCCAACATCTGAATTTTGAAAGGGATGCATTAAAACCATAGCACTGAATCTGAGCAAGATGATAAAAATTGAATAGATTGTCTGGTTATATCCAGCTTGGAAATCCTCCAGTAGGGGTATGTTTTCATTTCAAGATACTCTGTGTAAAAGCACATTAGAAGAAGTTCACCAGAACTTGGCTGGCATTCTTTAAGTTAACCACTTAAAAAATACGTAGTTGAGAAGACTGGAGAGAGAGCAAGCTCTAGGTACAAAGACTAAAGAGAAGCAGGGGACCTTTAAGGAAAAGCAAATCATTCATAAATCCATGGAACACCTACTGTGTGCCAGGTACCGGGCTAGGAAGTGGGGATATACAATGAATCTGCACAGAAAGCGCCAAGACTCAATCTAGATTTCCTTCGTGAAGTACTTTTAAAAGGTGTTTCCTTTGCATGGTAAGTCCTTTTCTGGCTACGCTGTATGTATAAATAAAAGCCAGCAGCCAGGCGCAGTGGCTCAAGCCTGTAATCCCAGCACTCTGGGAGGCCGAGGCAGGTGGATCATGAGGTCAAGAAATGGTGACCACACTGGCCAACATGGTGAAACCTCCCAACCATCTCTACTAAAAATATAAAAATTAGCTGGGTTTGGTGGCTCACGCTTGTCGTCCCAGCTACTCAGAAGGCTGAAGCAGGAAAATCACTTGAACCTGGGAGGTGGAGGTTGCAGTGAGCCAAGATCGCACCACTGCACTCCAGCCTGGCAACACAGTGAGATTCCATCTCAATCAATCAATCAATGCCTAGCTTATTGAAAGTCTTCTTAAAACTCATGAATAGGATAGGTGGTAAATTTCTCTAGGTCTTTGAGCAAGTCACGGATCAGAGTTGTCCAGAGGTCGGGTCTTTTTAAAGCAAAACCTTTCCTTCTCCATCCTGCCGTAACTGAATCCTGGAGGACATCCCTGTCCCTATAGCCTTCTCCAGCTGTGGCTGTTTATTTCTGCAAGGTCTAGATATAGGTCAGGAGCCCCCTTATTGCCATTTCCAGACCATTTCTCTGTTTACTTCTTTTAAAACAAAATTGTTTTTTCTTAAGCATACAGCATTTCAGATTATGCCACCTGCTGTCTCTCCCTATTTCAGTGGTGTGCAGGTCTTAGATTCCTGTCCCTGTCCCTTCCTGGAAGATGCTGACCTCTCTCACTGCCTTCTCTGCAAAATTCCTACCTCATTCTTGGCAATGTCAACATCCACAGAGCACGCTGGGCTCGTGATTCCTTGACCTACTCAATTCCAATGGCCCTGTCCTTTATCTGACTTCAGCTACCTGCCCTCAGGGTTATACCTTGGGCCTTGTGGCCAGTAACTACATCATCTCTGAAATTATCTTTTTAAGCTTCCTTCTCTCTGACTACTATTTCCATCTTTCCAGCTTAATTTTCTTGGTACTAACACTCTAGTCGGACCTTCCACTGTCCATGAACTCTCCCATCCTCCTTTCTCCCTCCCTTCCTTAGATTTTATGCCTGTCACACAGCCTTGCTTTTCATCTCTCTCACCCTTTCTGGAAAATCCTAACCCTGGTTAGACTCAACTCTGCCCTCTCCCTGCTGGCACCGAGGCAGCTCAGTGTGGCTGGAGAATGTGCACACACCATGCTGATTGGAGTCACTTTATTTTTATTTACTTCTTTAGAGACAAGGTCTTGCTCTGTCACCCAGGCTGGAGTACAGTGGCATGATCATAGCTTCCTGCAGCCTTGATCTTGTGGCTTCAAGCAGTACTCCTGCTTTCGCTTCCTAAGTAGCTGGGACTACAGCTACTTGACATAATCTCAGATGTAGAGAATGTTGCAAGAATAGAACAAAATTTCCATGCTTCATTCACCCAGATCCCCAAGTATTAACATTTTACCCAGTTTGCCTTACCCTTACCCTGGTCTCTCTCACAGGTGGGTGTGTGTCCACACGCGCAAATTCTTTTCTGTATCTCGGAAGGGCATCTCGGCAGCATTTGACACAGCTGGTCACTCATTCCTTCCTGGAACAGTTCCTACACTTGGCGTCTGGGGCATCACACCCTTGATTCTCATCTTTCCTTAATGGCGTCTCCTTCTCAGCCACTTTTGAGGGTTCTTCCTTCTCTTGAGGGTTGAGAGACCTCTCTAGGCCCAGCCGTGGGCCTCTGCACCCTGGGCCTCTTCATCAGCTCCAGTTCCCTAGGTGACGCCATCTGGCTCTGAGAGTCACATTGCAGGCACTACCAGCCTGGATGCTGCCCTCGGCCCCGACTCTCCTCCAGTCTCCTCATGTCCCATCAGGTGTCCCCTGCCCAGAATTGTAGTCCTAGTGTCATCTCCCCTGCTTCCCTCCCAGGCGCCCGCCCCCGCCCCAACATCAGTAAATGGCACGATTTATAATTACTCTGCTGAAAACCTAGCAGTTATCCTCGATTCTTCTTTCTCACATACCATATCAAATCTGTGAGCCAGCCTGTCAACTCTGCTCTCAAAAAACACTCTGTTTCCACTGCTGTTTCTCTAGTCTGAGTCCCAGCCCTCACTCTTCCACTGCACCCTTGACTTCCTAACCTGTCTCCTTGACCCCCTTCTTGTTCCGCAAAACCAGAGCCAGGTTTTAAAAGTTAAACTCTTACCATGCCAGTGGTTTGTTACACTAAGAATAGCATCTAAAGCCCTTCCACCATGGACCAAGTCATTTGTGATTGGGTCCCCCACCTTCCTCAGTGACTCCTTTATTACCACCCTTTAGGGGTTTGTACCTGCTGTTACCTTTGCCAGGTGCCCCCATCACAGGCTCCCTGACTTAGTGCAAGTCTCTGCTTCATTGCTACCTCCTCCAAGAAGCCTTCCCTGACCTCCCTATGAGGGAGCTCCACTCCCCTGTCCTTCTCCATTTGCTTTCCTGGCTTGACTTTTCTTCCTATCAACAACTGCTATCTGCTATACACGTATTTCCTTTTTTTTTTTTTTTTTTAGACGGAGTCTTGCTCTGTCACCCAGGCTGGAGTGCAGTGGTGCCATCCTGGCTCATTGCAACCTCCGCCTCCCGGGTTCAAGTGATTTTCCTGCCTCAGCCTCCCGAGTAGCCGGGATTACAGGCATGAGCCACTGTGCCTGGCCCATGTATTTTCTTATTGTCTATCTTCTGCCCACTAGAATATAAGGTCCTTAAGGCAGGACTTTGGTCTGTTTCATATCAAGTACCTTGGCACATAAGTATTCCATAAATATTTGTTACATGGACAAACCAGTGGGCAAAGGCGAGATGACTGACTGGATTCTGACCACAGCAGAGACCAGTGGACCTGGCCAGGCTGCCATCTTCACAGACCATGACTAAAAGAACGCAAGGAAAACTAGCTGTTTTCAGGCTAAAGCCAACTTTCTACCACTTTGCAAAGTAGGAAAGATCATCTTTGTGCCATAAGGCATGTAGCTTCTGCAGCTGTTTTAGAAGTTTCCGAGTGAGTCTTTGCCAAATCATTCCCAGTCCTCTCAGAGAACACTGTGGCTTTTCCTTCCCTCATTACTGGGGAGGGAGTGGGGTTATAGGATGAACAGAAGGAATGCAGCCTTGGATCCAGTAGACTTAGGCCAGTGTCTCAAGCAGAATGAAATACGCTGTATGCTTGACTTAAGGTCTATTTAGATTTGCTCCTCCCTTCCCTAGCTCAGTAGATCTCGAAAATATATGGGCTGGGGTCAGGACTTGGCAAATTAATACATATGGCTTATGTTTTAAATGGGTAAATCAGTTGAGTTCAGGCTCCTAGTGCATTCATTTAAATGATACCTTTGTATTATTGGTGTCAGCCACTTCAAAAGCCTTAAATAAAAACTCTTATTAGTGACAAGCAGGGATGTTTCAGACCCTTTTGCCCAACCAAAAGCAGCCCATTTATGTTAAATTGTTAAATTAATAACAAAATAAATAAATAAATGTATTGCGCCGGGTATGGTGGCTCATGCCTGTAATCCCAGCACTTTGGGAGGCTGAAGCAGATGGATCACCTGAGGTCAGGAGTTGGAGACCAGCTTGGCCAACATCGTGGAACCCCTCTCTACTAAAAATACAAAAATTAGCAAGATGTGGTGGTGCATGCTTGTAGTCCCAGGTACTCAGGAAGCTGAGGCAGGAGAATCGCTTGAACCCAGAAGGCAGAGAGCCAAGACTGCGCCATTGCACTCCAACCTGGGCAACAAGAGTGAAACTCCATCTCACAATAAATAAATAAATAAAATAAGCATATTGGTTGGAGGGTTAGTTTTCAGTCCTGTGCCCCACTCCTGAGAACACTGTGCCACCTCTGTTCTACTCCATGATTTTGGAGAATGGAACTGCCAGTTTTACAGCCCATGTGTTCTGCTGATGGAGGGGTCTTCAGCTTTCCCTCCTCCATATTGGGAATGTGCTTACAGATCCCTTCATCCCAGTGTGGGAGGCTGGCCGGGAAACAAAAACTGGTCCACTTGGGATGAAGACATCAAAGCTGATTCTGATCAAATTAGAAAAAGATACTATTGTCCCCTTAATTCCCGAAGTTATCAGGCTGTTATGAACACTTAGCCAGTTTCCTTGGGGATTGCTGTGGCATTGACTTAGATCTGAAGCTCACTAATATTCACACATAATGACAGACCCCATTCTCCCATATGTGCAGGGCGCCTGGGAAGCCTGGGAGCCACTTGCTCTGTTTCCACTGGCAGATGAAGGTTTTCAGGATTTGCACAGTGGCTGTAAAATGCTATTTTTCCTCAGTTGGTCCTAAATGAATGTTAGTCTCCTGTGTCTTGGAAAGAAGAATGCAAACACTTTACTGGGAAAAAAATTTATAACTCTTTCCATTTATAGCACTTCAGAGAATGAACATGAGAAATAGTTTAAGCTGGTAATTTTAGCTGTTAGTCCTGGCTGTGGAATTCCCGGAGACGCTTATCCGCCTGTGTTCAAGACAAAATGATTCTCTCCTCTGCAGCACACACTTTTCTTTGGTTCCTTGGTGTTTCTTCCTCTGGTCTTTCTTTCTCTTTCTTTCTTTTTCTCTTTCTCTTCCTTCCTTCTTTTCCTTTTCTCTTTTCTTTCTTTTCTTTCAGTGGGGATCTTGCTATGTTGCCCAGGCTGGTCTTGAATTCCTGGCCTCAAGCAATCCTCCCACTTCAGCCTCCTGAAGTGCTGGGATTATAGGCATGAGCCACAGCACCCGGCACTCTGGTTTTTCTTGAAGTCATCCTGCCCTTGATGTCTAGATATTTTCATATCTGCCATATGTGGTTAATGAGCTTCTTAAACTATCTGCTATCTTTGATTACTATCACCTATTACAGAGAAGAACCACACATTTAAAGTTTAGCAAGTATTTTCCTGGGGTTACTGGCATTGTCACAGACTGCTGAGGTCAGGGAGGAATTAGATACAATCTTGGCGAAAGAAACTTTTGGCCTTCTCTGCTCCCGCACCACAATGTAAACCTCGAATTCAAGTAAGGGTCTTGAAAATGCAAATTATTCATGGGATCACGCAAGGGAAGATAGCTACGTTAACACAAATGTAATCTAGAAAGACACGTGCTGGGGTTCTGTTTCTTCTATGTTTCATCATTTGATTATTTCAGTTTCATCTCATGATTTTTTCCACATCCAAAATTCCATCCTAAAGCCAATACAACTGATTTACTGCAATTTAGGAGTCGCTCTCAAATGTCTTCAGGGACTAGGCCATTTATCTATGTTAATTTGTGGTGAAACAATTGGGAATAGTATAAGACAACAGGGAAGAGTGAGGACCCTAGTTACAGGCCTTGCCTAAAAGCTACTCAGATATAAACCTTAAGGTTTATTACAAAAAGGCTGTGTGGGTCAACCAACACACATCTGATTTGGCCCTCTGAACTTGTTCTTTCTGGGATATTCTTTGCCTAGAGGGTGTGTTTTTACCATCTCTCACGACTTGGTTACCTGTCCCCTGGCCTCCTTTGTTCTGACCTGAGGGTCTTATGCTCAGGGCAAGACCCACTCTGTCCAGCCTGCCCAGGAGGGTGTCTCATGCATTGACTGAACTCCAGAAGAAGCCATTGGATGGGAAGGAAGACTTGGGGTCACGGTAGCTTCAAGTTATGACCTGAGCAGAGTTGGTTTGTGGCTCATGAAAAATGCCATGAGTTTCCTTCTTACGGTCCTGGAGTCAGGCCTGGGTAAATTCCAACTCTTCTGCTTACAGCTTTAGGAGGCAAATTGCTTGGCCTCTCTAAGCCTCATTTTCTACCTTTGAGAATGGGATAACGATAATTGGGTTGTTATGAGATTAAATAAAACAATGTAGGTCAAGCACTTAGCACAGTGCCCAGTCCATAGTAAGCGCGACATTAACACTAACCATGGCCGATGGGACTTACACCTTGAACATGTGCCATGGCGATCTCCTGAAATTAATTGCAAAATGTTGTGTTGATGCGTACTTTGTTTTTTCCTGCTGTATTACCCTTCAACAGCTTCTAAATACAGACCAAGATAGAATAGGAACTTTGATGTTCAGGGAAGCTGTGTTGTTCTCAGATGTTTGAGAACTGACAAGCAGGTCCTCCTGAACCTAGAAGTACAAGAGTTGTGTTAGATTAGCTCTTGCCGCCCCTGTCAGAACTTCACTGATCATAGATTCATGTTATTGACCCACTTTTCTTTAAGGGCAGAGGCAGTTTTTCAGGCAGTGCCCGTGCCAGAATTGAAAAAGCAGATTCTCATTTAACAAACATGGTCTCAGTAAGAACAGACAAGTTGCTGGTCTCCATTTGAAGGCAGAGGTAGGGACTGGGAGTGTGTGATTAATAAACCCAGAGGGACTATGAAGGTCACTGCTGATGTTATGGCCAGATGCTGGAACGTCCACAGGAAGGCTATGCTTTGTGTCAGGGCCATAGAACAGAGTGTTTCCATGTACATTCCATCACAGCCCTTATACC
Source organism: Cacajao melanocephalus (assembly GCA_963573385.1). NCBI lineage: Eukaryota > Metazoa > Chordata > Mammalia > Primates > Pitheciidae > Cacajao > Cacajao melanocephalus. Next base: position 63,846 of record CAUYLG010068588.1, on the reverse strand, counting down.
TTCCTTGTGCACCCGGGAGTGACTTCTGCAGCAACACAGAAGCCTGGCCTGTAGGAGAGTGACCTTGGAAATGTGGCTGAGGGTCATCCTTCATTGTCATCTCCCTGTGGGCCTGTGAGCTCCCTGACCACCCCTTCCCACCCCTACCCTCCTCCTGGGCCAAAAATGACCAAGAGACTAATGAGGCAATGGAAGACTCACACTCTGTTCTGGGCTCTGTCTGTTCTGTTACAATTTTTTCAGACCTGATTTAAAGTGCTCAGAAAACTTGGAAGAGGCTCATCGTTTCTAGGGGACCTGGCTACTGGAAATCTGTGATTGTTCTTGCACTTAGGATAACTCTGAAGAGTGACCTCATCTTTTGTTTGTTTTCTTTGTTTATGCAATGGGGTGGTTTTAGGTGATTGAATAGAAATCGGTGAAGAAAAGGTAAGATGGATTTAAAAAAAATCTATAGAAGAACAGGGAGATAGCTAAATGGGTGGTAAGACAAGTGTAGCAAAATGTAAATGATAGGCTGTAGTCTAAATGGTGGTTATAAAGGTGTTCACTCTAATAAGCTTTCAACTTACTGGCTTTTTTCTGGAGTATGTGAAAAGAAATGCTTTCAACTTTCCTGTATGTCTGAAATTTTTCATAATAAAATGTTGGGGGAAGTGAGTTGAAATACCTGGAAAAATAAAACTTAGATAATGGCAAGAGAAAATTTTCATGGGTTTGGGATTCAACACACCACCCCTGGCCCCATTATTATCCCCATTTCGTTTAAGCTCTCTCTTCCTCATGGTTTATTCATTCGGTCTTGAGTATCTGTGGCTACCATGTTCTAAATGACATGGATACGATGGTGGAGCAAGGTGGCTCACTCACTGTGGAGCACACATCCTTTCACTTTTCTGCGGGGATGGGGCAGTTAGACAGTAGTGAGATGTTCCATAAGAAGGAAAAAAAATGGCCGGGCATGGTAGCTCAAGCCTGTAATCATCCCAGCACTTTGGGAGACTAAGGTGGGCGAATCACGGAGATCAGGAGATCGAGACCAGCCTGGCTAACATAGTGAATCCCTGTCTCTACTAAAAATATAAAAATTAGCCAGGCATGGTGGTGGGCACCTGTAATCCCAGCTACTCAGGAGGCTGAGGCAGGAGAGGAGAATCGCTTGAACCTGGGAGGTGGAGGTTGCAGTGAGACGAGGCTGTGCCATTGCACTCCAGCTTGTGTGACAGAGCAACACTCTGTCTCAAAAAAAAAAAAAAAAAAAGAGAGAAAAGGAAAAAACCATGGAAACAGAGTGAGGAGAGGGTTGAGCTGCCTTATAGAGAGGGCTGAGGAAAGGCGTCTCCAAGGTAATAGAAGGGGGCCCTTGAAGTCAGGTAATACATGGGGAAACCCTAGCTTGTGAGAAAGGCTCTCTATGTTATGCAGAAAACTGTCTTCAAAAATTGGAAGAATTCTGAAGAAGTGGCTCTATTTGGTCATTAGAACCAATTGCTCATTCATAGTTGCAGAATTGCCCCAGACATATGAAGAGATCTATTTTTTTTTTTTTTTTAAGGCAGAGTCTTGCTCTGTCACCCAGGCTGGAGTGCAGTGGTGTGATCTCAGCTCACTGTAGCCTCTCTACCTCCCAGGTTCAAGTGATTCTTCCACCTCAGTGTCCCAAGTAGCTGGGACTACAGGCGCACATCACCATGCCTGCTAATTTTTGTATTTTTAGTAGAGACATGGTTTTGCCATGTTAGCCAGGTTGGTCTCGAACTCCTGGCCTCAAGTGATCCACCCACCTTGGCCACCCAAAGTGCTAGCGTTATAGGCATGAGCCACCACACGCAGCCAAGAAATCTATTCTTTTGCTGCATATGTTTTTTAAATTATCATACAGTACATTTGACTTTTAGGGGTGTGTGTACTGTCCTATGAGTCTTTTTATTTTTATGTTTTAGAAAGACGGGGCCTCGCTATGTTGCCCAGGCTGGTCTTGAACTCCTGGGCTCAAGCAGTCCTCCCACCTCAGCCTCCCAGAGTGCTGGGATTACAGGCATGAGCCACGATAACACCCGGCCCAAGTCCTATGAGTTAACACGTGTATACATTTGTGCAACCACCACCATGATGAGCATGCAGAACAGTTCCATCCATCCCTCCAGAGCTCCCTCTTGCTATGCTGGATAGTCACACCCTTCCCTCCCCCAGTCCCTGACAACCACCAATCTGTTCTCCATGATGGTAGTTCTGCCTTGTGTGAATATCATATAAATAGAGTCATGCAGTATGGAAGCTTTTGAGACTGGTTTCTTTCACTCAGCATAATGTCCATGAATATGTATCTTTTTTTTTTTTTAAGATGGGGTTTCACCATGATGGCCAGGCTGGTCTTGAACCCCTGACCTCAGGTGATTCACCCGCCTGAATATGTTTCTATGCCTCCAAGGGGAGACATGTTGAGAGTCATAGCTAAAAGGCTTTTGTTTTGATGGGAATGATGAGAGGGGCAGAAACAGCATGAAAATTGTGATAGATGGTGAGAACCAAAAACAGGAATGAGAGATCTAGAGGTGGACGCTGGAAGAAGGATGTTGGGGAAGGAACCTAGGCACGGAAAGAGGACTCTTTTTAAAAATATTTTAATAAAGTAGGGTCTCATCATGATGCCCAGGCTGGTTTTGAACTCCTGGCTCCAAATAATTTTCCTGCCTTTGCCTCTCAAAGTTCTGGGATTAAGCCAGGCATGGTGGCTCATGCCTGTAATCCTGCACTTTGGGAGGCCGAGGTAGGCAGATCATGAGGTCAGGCTTTCAAGACCAGCCTGACCAACATGGTGAAACCCTGTCTCTACTAAAAATACAACAGTTAGCTGTGTGTGGTGGTGTATGCCTGTAATCCCAGCTACTCAGGAGGCAGGAGAATTGCTTGAACCTGGGAGGCGGATGATGTGGTAAGCCGAGATCGTGCCACTGCACTCCAGCCTGGGCAACAAGAGTGAAACTCTGTCTCAAAAAAAAAAAGGTGCTGGGATTACAGGGGTGAGCCCCCACATCTAGCCTAAAATCTTTATTTACTGATTTTTTTTTTTTTTTTTGAGATAGCTGCTTTCTATGTTGCCCAGGCTGGCCTCAAACTCCTGGGCTCAGGCAGTCGTCCCACCTCTGCCTCCCAAATTTTCTTCTGTATATGTGCAGTGTAAATCTCTTTTGTTTTCCCCAACTGTAGTATTGGGTCACTGAGTTGAATTTATTTGGAAGATGTACCAAGAGTCTCCTGTCCCAAGGTGCACATGGGCCCAGGACAGAGGCTGCCCATCAAGTTTAGACCATCCCAGTTACAGACACAAGATCCAGGAGGGCAACTTTTAGCTTAGTCATAGAAGAAACAAAGGAGTAAAAGGATCATACAGGTGATTGTCTCCCAGTAACCTGGGTATCTGTTCCCAAAAAGCAGTCAGAAGAGCCCAACCAATTCAGACGCCATAGAGGCCCATCCTAGGAGATGGGTTGGAGAGCGCTACCCAGCTCTTAAAAAGACTGATATCCCTGAGTGAATCTAGCATCTTGTGCACGTGTGACAGGGCTCCAGGGTAGAGCAGCAGGCCTTTGTGTTCCCAGCTATGGTATCTTAAGGATGAACCCTCACCGGGCCTCCCTAAGATTGCATGTATAGAATGGCCTTGTAAACTACAAACCTTTTGAGGTGTTTTTATTACTACTGTCCATTTCTGCACCTTGGTGGTTAAGAGGCCTGCAAGATAATTAAAAGAGGGGGAAAAAAGGCCCCCCTGTTTTCCGTTTGCAGGGATGCATTGCCATGTTACTCTGGTTACCAACAGAGCAAAGCACGCACCAGGTCCTGCTACATAATGATGAATCCCCAGGGACCCCCGATAGTGATCAATAGCACCCGCCTAGCTCTGGGGCTTGCATAATGAGCTGCATAGCCCTGCCAGAGTCATCAGCCAGCCTCAGGGAAACCTCCCCTCCCCCACTGTCCACTTGTTCAGCAAAGGTCTCCCTCCCTACCCGTCCCCTCGATTGGGTTTCCCTTTGATTGGCAGAGGCCCCGTGATTTCCACCTAGATTGCCTGACAACCTCTCCGCCTGGTCTAATTATGCCAGGGCTGCTCTCGGGCCACAGTGACCCCAGGAAGGCTTTATCAGATTGTCCAACTGACTGTGACCAGATCTCTAGCACCTGCCTCTTTTGCTGCTGAGGATGCAAGGTGTTTATACACAGCAGAGCTGGCATCTGATTGACTGGCCAGGGTCCTGGGCTGAGGACAGCCAATTTGAGTGTCAGTGATGAAAAATGGAGTCTGCCTCTCCACCCGGCCTCATTAACACCCCTCCAGGTCCAGGCAGTATCAGGTGGGATGTGTGCAGGCACACAGTCTGCTGCCAGTGTTCAGGGCCTCAGGACAGATTTCCGGCTGCAGCGCTGGACTTGGGTCCATCTCTTACCATTTTAATTTACTTACAAATATTTTATGACTATATCTACATATTTTTAAGCCCTCTGCTTTCTCCATCTTTCTTGTTACAGTTACCCCTTCCCTGCTTCTTCTTCATTCGTCACTGACTCACCCGAAGTATGACCTCCTCGCCTCTGTCTTCCACCCTCACACCTTTTCTTCCAGCGTCAGCTTTCCTGGAAGCCAGTCAATAATTACTCTTTGCAGGCTGATTTATTAATGTGATTAAAGTTCTGTTTCAGAATAGAATCTTTGGTGCTGCCTGCCTTTTCCAGGTATCCAAGGGTGATTCTGGTTATACAAAGAGGTCCTATAAGGCAGCTCAGACACTGGGGCCGACTCTTCTGGTCTCTGTGGCAAATGGCCCATTTTGATAAGACCATTAAATCATCCAGATCCTTTAGGGCTCCATGGGGGTCATTTGCTCATTCATCATCAGTGGCCTGAGAAGCTAAAGGTTTCTCAAAGCTGAGCCATCTCTGCCCTACAGGATGATGCGACGTGGCCCATTATCTCAGTTCAGCTCAGCATCCCTGAGCGGAGCCCAGGTCTTCTATCTGAGATGTGGATTGAGCCTCACTGCTCAGAGTGAGGTCTCTGCATGAGCAGCATTGGCATCACCTGGGGGCTTGTTAGAAATCTGAAGCCCCACCACAGACCTCCTATATCAGAGACCTGTTTGGACAAGATCCCAGGGATTCATGTGTGTGGCACAGTTTTAGATGCTCTGCACCTGGACATTATAAATCCAGGTAGGGAAGCCTTCCTTTAGATTTACCAAGAGGCCAGAGAACTCAGCAACTTACTTCCATAAAACTGGCTAGTGAGGCATTCTCCCTTCCTTTTGGCTTTAGAAAGGATCTTATTAGGAGATAAGAAAACCAGCTGGAAGCCTAGTTGCTGAGAGTAAGGGACCAAATGTGGCCCCTGGGACTAAGTTTCCTGGCAGCTGCTTCTCCTTATTTTAGGGGAATATTTTGCAGTTGAAAGACCACCTACAAAAAATAGGTGCCCTCAAGGGTCACCCTGTGATGATACCCTCTATGCTGGCTGGCATTTAGTTATAATATTCTGTCCTGACCCATGCTTTAAATTGCCTTTGATTAAATTTGGAACTTTGAAGCTTAGATTTATGGGATGGTGTTTTTTCTTAATATATACTTTGATACTTGCTAAATGGACACATGCTGCTTCTTTAATCAAGACTTTTTTTACAGGCTGGGTGCGGTGGCTCACACCTGTAATTCCAACACTGTAGGAGGCTAAGGCTGGTGGATCACTTGAGGTCAGGGGTTCGGACCAGCCTGGCCAACATGGTGAAACCCCGCCTCTACTAAAAATACAAAAATTAGCTGAGCATGGTGACGCACACCTGTAATCCCAGCTACTCAGGAGGTTGAGACATGAGAATTGCTTGAACCTGGGAGGCAGAGTAGTGAGCTGAGATTGTGCCACTGCACTCCAGCCTGGGCGACAGAGCGAGACTCCATCTCAAAAAAAAAAAAAAAAAAAAAAAAAAGACTTTTTAACAAGTTCTTTGCATTTAACATGGACAAACTTAAAAAATACGGATGATGAAAAGTATATTACAAGGCCGGGCATAGTGGTTCACACCTGTAATCCCAGCACTTTGGGGGGCCAAAGCAGGTGGATCACCTGAGGTCAGGAGTTTGAGACCAGCCTGACCAACATGGAGAAACCCCGTCTCTACTAAAAATACAAAATTAGCTGGGCATGGTGGTGCATGCCTGTAATCCCAGCTACTCTGGAGACTGAGGCAGGAGAATCCCTCAGTCTTGATGGATTGCAGTGAGCCGAAATTTTGCCTTTGCACTCCAGCCTGGGCAACAAGAGCAGAATTCCATCTCAAAAAAAAAATTACATTACATTAATCTATAATCTCACTGCTTGGAGTTTTTGTCAAGATGTTGATGTACATATAGATATTTTCTTTACAAAAATGTGATCTCACCTCAATACTTTTTTAAAACCTGCTCTTCTCTCAATGTTTTATAAATATCTTTCCAAATCAATAAATATAGCTCTTCTACATGTTCATTTTTAATGCCTTAGAAAGTATTTCATTATATGAAATGTTCTATAATATTACAATGGTCTGAAGGTTTGTGTCCCCTCTCCACCCCAGATTCATATGTTGAAACCTAATCGCCAGTGGGATTGTATTAGGAAATGGGACCTTTGGGAAGAGGCCCCAGAGAGCTGCTTCAGCTCTTCCACCGTGTGAGGACACAGCAATAAAGTGCCGTCTGTGAACCAGAGAGCAGGCCCTCACCGGACACTCATCTCCCTTGATCTTGTACTTCCCAGTCTCCAGAGCCATGAGACATAAATTTCTGTTGTTTCTTTTTTTATTTTGGCTGGATCTCTGCTCACTGCAACCTCTGCCTCCCGGGTTCAAGCAATTCTTCTGCCTCAGCCTCCCAAGTAGCTGGGACTACAGGCGTGTGCCACCACATCCAGCTAATTTTTCGTATTTTTAGTGGAGACGGGGTTTCACCATGTTGACCAGGCTGATCTCGAACTCCTGACCTCATGATCTGCCTGCCTTGGCCTCCCAAAGCGCTGGGATTATAGGGGTGAGTCACTGCGCCCGGCCCAATTTCTGTTGTTTCTAAGCCACCTACATTATGATATTTTGCTAGAGCCAATCAAATGAACTAAGATATATAGATAATGGATTTATGTAATCCATCACATATTACTAGGCCTTTTGAATAGTTTATTTGTCCTCTGTTATGTCAGTACTGCTGTTAACTTCATCTGTGCCAAAACATTTGCTTATAATCTCAATAACTTGTTTAGGATAATTTTTTGAATAATAAAAAAGTGCAACATTTGAATAAGAGAAGAGGCACAGTGTTCTAAGAGCTAGAAGGTGAAGGTAAGCCTTGGGTCCATCCTGTGATGTAGCTTCCTGGCTATGAATAGCAACTTCAGGTGAATAAGCTGTCAACACACTAGTACTCAGTGGCGTAGCTTCCTGGCGGCAAATGGCTCTTAGGAATCATCTGGATTTTCTGAAGAAAACAAATCATCTGGGCTCTGGCCCTCATCACCCTGCCTAGCGGGAGTCCCCAAAGGGCTGTGCTACAATTTCAGAGCATGGTTGGCACAGCGTTGGTGATGGTTACAGGATTGTCTAGACAAGAGGGCCCAGGGGAGGCACAGAGGCTCTGTTAGTGGGTGGAAGGGATGATGCTGTGTGTACGTATTGAGCCACACCCTGGATTTCAGTAGGAGCCAGAACAATTCTGAGGCTTGGGTGTGGGCAGCTGTGCTAAACAGGGAACCCGGGGTAGTTTCAAGCCAGTACAGAGCTAGGAGCCGGGATCTAAGATCGGAGCGGACACACACGGAGAAGCAGATAGTGGAACCAGGATCAACTCTCTGAATGGGAAGGTCTTAGAGAACCCTTGCTAGGTGTTCACCAAGATGATGTGCACACCTGTGCACTGGATGGAGGTGCATGTTCCTGGGCCAGAAGGGACCATGCTGGGTGTGCTGCTTGCTGAGATAGTGGTTTGGGTGGAGGTTCCCATTCCTGGAATGCCGGGAACTTTGCTGCTTGGCTCAGTATGTTCTGGGCTCCTCCATTTAAGGCAATATGACCACTTTCAATGCCACCACTTCTTCCTAGCTTAAAACAGTCTCTCCTGCTTTGCTCTATCTGTTTCACAGTCAGGGAGCTTCCCGTTTTCTTCGTTATACTGCGGGTAGTTCTATACCTGTCTTAGGAAAAGCAGTATGGTGTGAGGAAAGCACCCAAGGATTTTGAGTCCACTGCATTTTCACTGAATGTTCTGGCTCCTCCAATTACTGCACCACCCTTGGGTAAGCTAATTAACTTCTCTAGCCTCAGCATCCGCATTTATTAAACAGGGATTAGATACCTACCTCGAAGGGTGGTTGTAAGGGTTAGAAGTAATGACATATAAAGTACCCCTTCCACCCCTTAGTGTCTGGCCAGATGGCAGGTGTTGAGATTGTCCGTTATTATTGAGGACTTCATGTGGTCTAGTCTATAAGGGTTGACAGGTAATTGTGGCAGATCCTCCAGACATGCTCATTATGTTAGCAGTAGGGGCCGTGAGGTCAAAAGGCTTAGGACAGCTATCCTGCTTCCCAGACCTGGGAGAGAAAGAGAGAGAAAGAGGGGCCCCAGGGCAGTTGTCAGAGCTAGAAAGGTGCTGAGTCACCACAGGCATCAGAGGAGAACTTTCTGAATGGGTACAGTGAGGACTTTCTGAATGGGTACGGTGATCTCTTCTTGAACCTACCTGTTGGGAACCAAACCAGCGCAGCAGGCAGGTAGCAGAACCGTCGCCTGGGAACCTGGGCCGGCCTCACTGTCCAGACTCACCCCCTCCCTTCTTTGTGATGCTGTGCTGTGTAGTGGTAAAGCCTGCACACGCTGGATCCCATCCTAGCTCCATTCTTCCTTCTTGTGTGACCTCAGGCAAGCCCCCAACCGCCTTGTGACTCAACGTTCTCATCTGTACAATAGGGATTATAGCACCTATCACATAGGGTCCTTGTGAGGATTAAATGTTTATTTATGAAAAGCATTTAGAGGCTGGGAGCTGTGGTTCATGGCTGTAATCTCAGTACATTGGGAGGCTGAGGTGAGTGGATCACCTGAGGTCAGGAGTTTGAGACCAGCCTGGCCAACATGATGAAACCCCATCTCTACTAAAAATACAAAATTGGCCAGGTGTGGTGGTATACCTCTGTAGTCCCAGCTACTTGGGAGGCTGAGGCAGGAGAATTGCTTGAACCCGGGAGTCTGAGGTTACAATGAGCTAAGATTACCCCATTGGCACTCTAGCCTGGATAACAAGAGCAAAATTCCATCTCAATAAAAAGGAAGAAAGAAAAGCATTTAGATTAGTCACTGGCTATAAAAGGTATTTTCTCTATGAGTGTTAGTGAGCCCTTCTAGAGTTTAGATCTTATGTCTTGAGCCTTTCATCTTAATATCTGATTTCTTCTTGAGAGTAGAATCCCTGTCTGGTCGATTTAACTTCCACTGTACATAGTATAAAGCTAAGGATTCATAAATAAGTATCAGACAGATAAGTTGGGGAAGCTCAGGCTATGACGCCAAATAGATCTGAGTTCAATTCTGGCTTTGCCCCTAACTGTCTCTGGATCTTTGACTTCTCTGGCCTCATTTCCTCATCTGTCTAATGTAATAAAATAGTAGGCTCCTTATAGAGTTATAGTGAGGATTAAAGTAAAGAATAGACCGGGCATAGTGGCTCACTCCTATAATCCCAGCACTTTGGGAGGCTGAGGCAGAAGGATAGCTTCAGCTCAGGAGTTCAAGACCAGCCTGGGCAAAATAGTGAGACCCCATCTCTATTTTAAAAAATAAATACAAATATATAAAGAACACATTGCAAAGCATGTGGCAGTAGTGAGCTTTCAGGAACTGGTGGTGCTAAGGAATAAATAGCACCTTGGTAATGCTCATTCTCATTCACGGACTGGATAGTTCATGCATTTTCTGGGGTTTCGTTTTGAAGAGGATGGTTTGTTTCTGCTTAGTTTTCCCCAGTGACTGAGAACCCCAGGAAGAAAACAGAATACCTGTGCGTACACATCATACCCATGGAGCTGCATTTCTACAAGTACTTTTCACAGGCCATTATCAGACATTACACTGCCCCAGAGGTTAACTGTAGTCTCCAGAGGCCATTGCGCTTCCACAGTGGCTGGGATCTTTGGGCACTTTCCCAGCCTGTTTATGGGCAGCCTGACTTGGAGCACATCTCTTAAGTGTTTTCCAAGTTGGCATTGAGTCTCTCTGACTTGGAAATGCCAGCATCCAGCTTTGTGCATGCAGTGATTTAGCTCTTATGAAGGTGCCCGTGAAATGCCCACTCCTACCCCAGTCTTGGACATTTTGGAGACCTGGAAAGAAGTAAGCAGTGTTATTGACAAGCTCAGGCCCTGCAGGGGACTGTGGGAAGTTAGAGAGGCATGATTCTGTCCCTTGTACCACCACAAGGGCTGGTGGCGATGCTCAGCCATTCCCTCAGTGCATCAGAATGGAAGCCAGCACACTGTATAGCCTGTTTCTCTATCAAAGATTAGGGTGATAATTACTAACCAGAGGAATTAGGGTCAACTAATCCCCAAAGTGGCTCTCAGAATACTATGAAGATATGCCACAGGAAAAGGTTCCATGGCCAAATATATTTAGAAAATGCAATGCACTGTCTTTCCTTCTTGGCATTTTATAATATACAATTTGCATATTCAAGGCCCTGAGAAGTCCCGCAGTAAGGGAACAAACTTAACCTCGTTCAATCCAGCAGCACCCAAATCAGATTCCCATGAGCACTTTTTTCCCTTTACTATCCCCAGGAGCTAGGAAAAACATTGAAGAAATTCTGGATTTTCTAATTATCCCCATTTATTTTTATTTTTTTACCTTTTTTTTTTTTCAGTTTTTTTGTATTATATCCTGCTCCTTCTGTAGATCCCAACAGTTTATAACAGGTGATATATGAATATTAAGAAAAGAGAATCTGGGCTGAGCTTGGTGGCTCATGCCTGTAATCCCAGTACTTTAGGAGGCCAAGGCAGGTAGATAGCGAGGTCTGGAGTTCAAGACCAGCCTGGCCAACATGGCAAAACCCTGTCTCTACTAAAATTGCAAAAATTAGCCGGACATGGTTTCGGGCGCCTGTAATCCCAGCTACTCAGGAGGCTGAGGCAGGAGAATCACTTGAACCCAGGAGGCAGAGGTTACAATGAGCTGAGATTGTGCCATTGCACTCCTATCTGGGTGACAAGAGCAAGACTCCTTCTATTAAAAAAAAAAATCTGTTTTTGTTTTGTTTTGTTTTTGAGACAGAGTCTCGCTCTGTCACCAAGGCTGGAGTGCAGTGCTCACTGCAACCTCCGCCTCCTGGGTTCAAGCAATTCTCATGCCTCAGCCTCCCAAGTGGCTGAGATTACAGGCATGCACCACCACACCTGGCTAATTTTTGTATTTTTAGTAAAGATGAGGTTTCACTGTATTGGCCAGGCTGGTCTGGAACTCCTGATCTCAAGTCATCTGCCCACTTTGGCCTCCCAAAGTGCTGGGATTACAGGCATGAGCCACCATACCCAGCTAAATCTGTTGTTTTGTTTTGTTTTGTTTTTTAATAGGACATTTAGGAAATAAAATCAAAAGTATTTGATAATGTCTTTCATGTCCACTCACTTTTAGATTTTATCATGAAGAATTCCAAAACCAATCCACTACCCTTTGAAATATCAGGGTCATGACATACTAAAAGATGCCTCCAGGGGCTAAGATCTGAACTTGAGTAACAAAGGTAAAATTTGAAATTTCAAAGCTGTTCTTTATGATTAATATCTTCGTTAATCCTAGATTAACTGAGTTAACTTAGTTATCTAAATTAGTTAACCCTAGATTAACTGGGGTTGCATCCAAATACTTTCATTTGAGCCTTTAAATACATACTTCTGGCTGGGCATGGTGGCTCATGCCTGTAATCCCAGCACTTTGGGAGGCCAAGGCAGGTGGATCTCCTGAGGTGAGGAGTTTGAGACTAGCCCAGTAAACATAGTGAAACCCCATTTCTACTAAAAATATAAAAATTAGCTGGGCATGGTGGCGGGCGCATGTAATCCCAGCTACTTGGGCACATGTAATCCCAACAGACCAAGCATAGCAGCTCACTTCTATAATTCCAGCACTTGGGGAGGCTGAGGCAGAAGGATGGCTTGAGCCCAGGAGTTTAAGGCCAGCCTGGGCAACATAGCAAGACCCCATCTCTATTTTAAAAAATAAATATAAATATATAAAGAACACATTGCTTGTAGCAGTAGTGAGCTTTCAGGAACTGGTGGTGCTAATGAATAAATAGCACCTTGGTAATGCTCATTCTATCTCATTCACGAACTGGATAGTTCATGCATTTGCTGGGGTTTCATTTTGAAGTAAGAAGGTAGTTTGTTTCTGCAAACCATCACTTGAATCTGGCAGGTGGAGGTTGTAGTAAGCCGAGATCAGGCCACTGCACTCTAGCCTGGGCAACAGAGCGAGACTCCAACTCAAATAATTACATACATACATACTTCTCAGCCAAGTAGGCACATACTATTCTGCTAAAGGATGGAGACATGGACCTGCAGGTCTGCATTCTCCTGGATCTGAGAGGTTATTAGGTTGTGTTTGAAGCCTCCGTGCCAGCTAAACAAGGAACAGTCGATCGGCAGCGCACCTTGTTTATTATTGTAGTCCCCTAGTCGTCCATCCCTCTCTCCCCTTGTCTTCTGTGACTGGTCAAGCTAATTTGATTTGACGTCTTGGCATTCAAGGTTTGTCAACTATTGTAACCCTAAGCAGTACTAATATTGAAACCCATACTTGAAATTTATGTAATCCAGATGTGCATGCCCATGAAGCAGAGATGAAATGGCAGGCCCGGGTTGGGGAGGGATGGGCCGGGTGGGGAGTGTGTGGGGGGAAGAATTCTGTGGCCCTATATTTTTTCCACATGGCATGTACATAGCCAAGTAGGATTTTGTGAATTAATATCTGCCCTTAAAAATAGTAACTGGATTATGAAGTATAGCTTCAAGTAAGTACCAGTATTGGTTTTATTTGCAGCCAAGAATAACTGATTAAGTTTTGAGGAGAAGGAAGGCAGTCTATTTTGAGTGCTTTTTAAAACTTTTAAATTGGTTAGGGCCCTTCAACAGTGTGGTCTTGGGACTTATTTGTCACACCAAATCAGAACTTTTTTAACCAACCAAGCAGCACGGGTGAATCAGGATTTGTGCCACGGCTCTCTAATGTTGAATTTTTTTCTATTTGAGCATATCATTAGAAGTCCTGCCTAAGAAACAAAGACTGCGACCCCTGAGTTGTCAGTTCAAAGCCCACCCACACTGGTAATACCCAAATGCCATTTCTATTTTCTGAGAGCTCAGTGAGTAGGTGGATGGAATGTGAAAAGGTCTGTGTTCAGGTATTAGCCAGTGGCCTTGCTTGGATTGTCTCTACCCTCTCACAATGGCCGTGCTGTGTCACTTTCGGCAAGACAGCTGTCTTCTCGGGCCATGACCTCTTCCACCTGTGGGATCACGGGACTGTGTCCAGCTGACCCAATAAGAACAGTGCAAATGCTTTATCTCATAGGGAGTTCTGAGTCAAAAATTTTGGTGTTCTTGACATGAAAGGTTGACAGACTGTATTATTATTCCTTAGCGTTCTGTGCATAATTAACAACCACGCTTAACTAGACCTGGTAGCCCAGGGAATCTGGTCAGACCAGCTAGTGAAAACAGGTGGAAAATGATCTCGAGGTAAGCACGGAGTCAGGATCCACGTGAGTGGAAGTGACTGATGGTAGATGAGGGTGCTCATAAAAACCGTGGTTGCAGTTGGTGCCAGTGTCATCTGTGGCTGTGTCTAGGCAGGATGTCAAGGGTCGGCTTGCTGCTTCAGCCCCCGCTTAAGGCAGGATACAAAAAAAAGGGAGCCCTGTGTTCAGGGGAGGCATATGGCACGCGTGGTCCCCCGTTTCCCCTGCCCTAAACATCTCTGGAGAAAGTTGAGTGTGTGTGGTTTCCACAGCAGGGCTGGATGTTTTTCTGGGGTGGGAGGGGCATTTACTTGCTTATCTTCTGCCATCATTAATAGGGCTCATTCCAGGAGGGGAGGAGGATGGTGACTGTAACTCAGACTCCCCAGCACGGCCTCGGCCTGTGGGCTCCAGCCCTGTCCCGAGTCAGGGCTTGCATAAGGAATGCTGCTATGGATCCAAGCCAAATAGATTCCAAATGATGGAATCTGATGTTTCCTGTTGGGTTTGAGGACAGGGAGTAAATGTGGTGTGGGCTTAGGCCCCCGAGGTTTAATTTAGAGATAGAGTGCAGGGAGCCCAATAAGGAGTCTTGAGGCGGCTTTGCCAGCATGGAGCCCAGGTGAGTCACTACCACCTCAGAAGCATCCTTCAGAGGCCAGGATCCAGGCCCCAGGCAGGAGTCAGAGCATCCAGGCTGCTGGTCGGGTTCTCTCCGCTGACGTCACTGCCCCCACTTGGTCTGGAATGCCTGGCAGCCTCTGCCTGAAGATGAGAGCTGGCTGGAAGTGGAAAAGCAGGAAACGTTTCCAGATTGGGAACTCAAGGCACGTTTGGGCAATACTGCACTCGGCCAAGCCTGTGTGGTTGACCTGCATGCCAAATAGGATCCCAGGTCTGAAACGGGGTTCTGTAGAACCGTTGGTGTGACCTCATACCTCCCACCCAGACACAATATCTTCTCGGCCAACAAAAAAATGACCTGTACTTTTTGTTTCCGTTTTAATGTTATCCAGCTGAGGTGTGCCTTAAATACATGTATGTATGTATGTGTATATACGTGTGTGTATATATACCCCCATTCCAATACACTGCTTAACGCAGGGACGCAAAGACCGTATTAGAAGGGCTATAACCAGAAATGAGCCAACTAAAGGAATCACAGCATTAATAAAGAGCAAATTCAGAGTCCAGGTGAGAGGAACCACAGTGTCTGGGTAGGGAGTGCGGCCTGCTGGTTTAAAGCTCCAACACGGAGGCCCATCAGCCTGGGTTTGAATCCTTGCTCTGCGGCTTACTAGCTGTGACCTTGGCTTCTGTCTTCTGCCGTTCTTTTACTTATTGTAAGGTAGAGTGATAGTACCACATCATGACTTAGTCTGACTTGAGTGCACTTCACACAAAGTAAGTGGTTAGTAAGTGGTAGCTGTTATCATGGTTAAATATCGTTATTTTTGAGGCAGGGTCTTGCTTGTTATGATTATTGTTATTCCATCTCTAGAGCCTGTTTTAGAGTGATGCCCATGACGCAGTCAAAGGTGTCTGAGTTCCTTTCACTTTTCTAGATCATTGCCCCAATACTAGTGCATAAGGGGATGTGAGGTTTTAAGAACTTTGATCTTGAAGTCTGACTGTGTAGTCACCGTCACTTCTCTCTGGGAAGCTGTTGTCAGATCAGGCCCTGTTCCATCTCTCTCCTCGGAGGTCTATCAGTGTTACTCAGCCATGAAGCCCATCAAAGGGACCGTGGTTCAGATGGAGGAAGATGGCGTGCTTGGGGATGCTGTTGATTTCTATGTGTTTGCTCAGCAAGCATAGATGCTGTTGGCTTTGTCTGATGGATAAGTGAGTAGAACCAGCTCGTTGTGTCCCTTCTGCATCCACTGCCAGCTTGCTCTCCGAAGCAGCAAACCTGGAGTCAGTTGAGGTTCCCCAACAGAGAGACCCTGGGCCTTCCAAGAGCAGGCCTGAACAGCCTGGAGTTTTCTCTCAAAATCGTAACATGAGTTTATTCCAAAACAAAACAACAAAAGCAGACCCCTGGTGTATCCTTGGCTCACTTCCATAAAGTGTCACAACCATTAACCAAAGGAAAAGCAGGCCTGAGCCCCATGACAGAAGTCAGGTCAAGACTTTCCTCACTCCCCTCCCCTTCTGGGACCCAGGAATAGTAAAAATAGTAAACATAATAGTAGCTAAAAATAATAAAATAAAAATAAAGCTGAAAATTATGGAATATTTGCTACGTGTCAGGACTGTTTAAGTACTTTATATACATTATTTACTCCTCCCTGCCCTACAGAAAACGCTATTATTGTTGTTCCCTTTTTACAGTTAAGGGGACTAGGGCACAGAGTAGTTATGTAACTTGCTTAAGGTCACACAGCTAGCAATGGCCATGCCAGTTTTTGAACCCAGAGAGTCTGGAATTAGAGGCTGCACACCTAACCATAGCTCTATACTGCCTCTCATGATAGTCATCAAGTTATTATAATTATAAAAATAAACCATATATATGATAAAATGACATAGAACTACATATACACATTATTCCAATGTGTATGGCTTTTTTTCTTTCCTTTTTTACTTTTTTTTTTAAGTGGTAAGATCTAAGTGTAGTGTATGGCTTTTTAAGCTTTGCTATTTTACTCTAGTTGTGTGGGATTTAACCATCTGGGGGAAACTAGGCAAAGAATACACAGGGCCTTTCTGTATTCTTTTTTTCTGTAGCTTCCTGTGAATCTATAATTATGTACAAATAAGAGGTCAACACAAACAAAAGCAGACCACAGTCAACAGTATATTGAATTCTTATTGTATACCAAGCACTATGACAAACATTTGACGTTATTTTATTTACTCGTAACAGCAACCCAATAAGATGTAGTTACTATTATTACCGTTAGTTACAGATGAGGAAACTGAGGCTTGGCAAGGTTACTAAGTTGGATATCATCAATAGGAAGTGGTATGACCACTGGGTAGTACCCAGCTAGATTTATTATAAACATCCAATGAGAAAAAGCACCTGGTATATGGATGCTCTGTAAATGTTGATTTCCGTGTGTTTGCTCAGCAAGCATAGAGCCCGCTAGGTGCCACGCACAGTCTAGCATTAGCCAGTCCAAGCCTCTGCTGGTTTGGATCCCAAGATGCTAGGGATATAAGTACAAGTACAACATGTTTCCACCATCAGGGAACATGTAGTGGGGGACAGTGACTTCCATGATTCCAAAGGCAAGTTTTATGTATGTATGTATGAATGTATGTATGTATTTGAGATAGGGTCTCACTCTGTCGCCCAAGCTACAGTGTAATGACATGGTCACAGCTCATTCAGCCTCAACCTTCTGGGCTCAAGCAGTCCTCCCACCTCAGCCTCCCAAGAAGCTGGGACCACAGGTGTGTGCCACCATACCCAGCTAATTATTTTTTGTAGAGATGGATTCTCCCTATGTTACCCAGGCTAGTCTCGAACTCCTGGACTCAAGGAATCTTCCCGTCTTGGCCTTCCAAAGTGCTGGGATTACAGGCATAAGCCACCATGCCTGGCCTAGTTGTGTGTATTCAGAGTATGAACCCAGAGGAACTACCCTCCTACCTCAGAGCTCCCTCCCCTGGTGCCAGAGTCTGGATGGTTGGACCCAAGCCAGGCACCTTCCTGAGACTCAAGGACACAGCGAGGGTTTAGAATAGGGAGCATTATCAATCACCATGTTGGATGGCATCAGTGATTATTATCTTCATTTCCATCAAAGGCGTCTTGTGAAAGGGTATCGTCAAGTTCAATTTAGTCTGAATCAGGACATGGCGAGGACTTATTTTCTATTTCTGCCCTGGGCTGAACCTGTCTTGAATAATTCAGTGTTCATCATCTACTTCCAAACACCGAGCTTCCCTCACTTCCCTGCCACCTCCCATCCCTGTACTGCTTTATCCAGGGTCATGGGGCTGTTTGTTGTTCCCTGTCTCGTCTCCATCAAAAACCCACCCATCTCCACCTCTGGTTGCTAGTAAATGAGTGTTGTCAGGAAAGAGAATCAGCTTTGTGTATGTAGTACAAGGCGGTGTCAGCTGCCCAAAGTCAAGAGGCAGCCTTCCGGGCAGAAGGCTGCACACAGTAGCCTAGGGACATCTTTTAACCTACCACTCTTTAAATAAACCAAACAAAGAAAACCCAAAAATGATATGCTATCATCTCAAACTTGGGAGAGTCCTCGATCTGGCAACAGCTGGCTAGAGCTGAGTAGCATCTGTCCCCTCGAGATAGGCAAATGCTGTCCCCATTCCCCAAACTTCACTGGTTTACCTTGCATTCCCAGCTCCGAAGAGCATCTAGTTGTCCACCTCTGACATGGAAGAAGGAAAGCCCTCAGGCTGGGCTTGGTGGCTCACGCCTGTAATCCCAGCACTTTGGAAGGATGAGACGGGCAGATCACCTGAGGTCAGAAGTTCCAGAGCAGGCTGGCCAACATGGTGAAACTGTCTCTACTAAAAATACAAAAATTAGCCAGACGTGGTGGCAGGCGCCTGTAATCCCAGCTACCGCAGTGACCCACAGCAAATCTGCCCTAAACTCAGGAGGCTGAAGCAGGAGAATAGTTTGAACCCAAGAGGCGGAGGTTGTAGTGAGCTGAGATTGTGACACTGCACTCCAGTCTGGGCAACAGAACGAGACTCCATCTCAAAAAACAAAAATAGAAAAGGAAAACCATCTACAGTGGTGGAACAGATTAGACGCTTTAGAAGCTATGTGGGCCATGTTTGGTCCTGAAACCCAGCAGGAAGCTGCCCACCCACCCTTCTGAGGCCAGTGTTAGACCTAGTCCTCTTGGTCAGGAGCTGGGATTCTAGAAGAGAATTCACAGCCCTACATCAACACCCTGACTGTGGCAGGATTTCTGAAAGCACCATCTGGGGAATGACATTCTGACTTGGGTTGTTGTGCATCCGTGCAGGAAGCATCCATGGGAAAGGAGCTGGTCTGGAGTGTTTTTGGGTAGTGGGTCACCAGATAAGGAACCAGAAGACATCAGTTTCAGTCTGGCTATACCACTTGCTAAGTGGGCGTTTCACTTGTTTTTCTTATCGGTAAAATGGGGATAATGTCCACTGTGCCTACCAACAGGGTGGATGAGAGAATTGAGTCACGTGATTGTATGCGAATGTTACAAATTGTGGCGTTGTATTAAAAAATTAGGTGGTGTGCTGGGTGCAGTGGCTCACACCTGTAATCCCAGCACTTTGGGAGGCTGAGGCAGGTGGATCACCTGAGGCCAGGAGTTCGAGACCAGCCTGACCAACATTACAAAATACTAAATACAAAAAATTAGTTGGGTGTGGTGGTGCATGCCTGTAATCCCAGCTGCTTGGGAGACTGAGGCAAGAGAGTCACTTGAACCTGGGAGGCAGAGGTTGCAGTAAGCCAAATTGCACCATTGTACTCCAGCCTGGGCAACAAGAGCAAAACTCCATCTTAAAAAAGAAAAGAAAAAAAAAATTAGGTGATATGACAGCTATGGTGGGCTGTGGAAGCACACACAACCTCTCCGAGTGTGGAGATCAGGAGTTGACGAGCCAGGGCCAGTGGGCCAAATCCCATCCACTGAGAATGGTTTTTATGTTTTGAAATGGTTGAAAGATAATCAAAAGATAAATGATGTTCCATGGCACATGGAATTTGCATGAAGTTTAAAGTTCTGTGTCCGTACATGAAGAAGGCTCGTTGGGGCACAGCCTCGCCATTTAGTTGAGAGTTGTCTGTGGCTGCTCTTGCTCTACAACAAACAAGGTGGGGAGTTGTGACCGAGACCACATGGGCCACAAAGCATAAAGTATTTTCTATCTGACCCTTAGAGAAAGCCTGCCAAGCTTTGGCCTGGGGCATGGAGGGGCAGTGGCCCAATCCCCTCCCTTCTTTTCCTTTGTTTCTTCTGCCACCCAGATACAGGTGCTACTGCAAATGGGTGGCCCAAGGAACACCTTCAGATCCCAGACCACAGAGGCAAATCCGCAGTGACCCACAGCAAATCTGCCCTAAGCAACAAAGCCAGGAATTTCTCCCAGTTTAATTCCTGTCAAGTGCTTCCATCCTCTGTGCTCCGGCTTAGAGGCACTTCCCAATGAAAACCACAGCATTTTTTTGTAAAACCAATCCCCCTTTTAGCAGCAACCACAAAAAGAGAAGGGGCTGTTCCTGTCACAGTGAACATTTCTCCATCGTGTCCACCCCCACAGGGGCCTGGCCAGTGGTGCTTCCTCTCCTTGGCTACAGACTGGCAAGAAACACAAAGGGCAGCTGCTGCTCTGATAAGGCTATGGGAGCGGCATCAGTGCTGAATCATGTCCCTCAAAAGACATGTTGAAGTCTCAACCCCTAGGACCTCAGAATGTCACCTTATTTGGAAATAAGTACTTGTGGATGTAGTTAGTTAAGATGAGGACCTACTGGGGGAGGGTGGGCACCCCATCCAACATGCCTGGTGTCCTTACAGTAAGAGGGACATCTGAATACAAGGTCAGGCACACGCGGAGGATGCATGGGATGTGGAGATCTGCGTCTAGCAGATGAGGAGGCAATGGAAAATCTACCAGGGTCTCAGAGGAAGCGTGGCCCTGCCGACACCTTGATTTGAGACTTCTTGCCTCCAGGAGTATAGCAGAATAAAGTTATGCTGTTTAAAGCCTCCCAGTTCAAGCCGGGAGCGGTGGCTCATGCCTGTAATCCCAGCACTTTGGGAGGCTGAGGCAGGTGGATTACATGAGGTCAGGAGTTCGAAGCCAGCCTGGCCAGCATAGTGAAACCCTGTCTCTACTAAAAAAAATACAAAAAATTAGCTGGGCGTGGTGGCAGAGGCCTGTAATCCCAGCTATTAGGGAGGCTGAGGCAGGAGAATCGTTTGAACCCAGGAGGCAGAGGTTGCAGTGAGCTGAGATCACGCCATTGCACTCCAACCTGGGCAACGAGAGTGAAACTATGTCTCAAAAAAAACAAAAGCCTCCCACTTCGTGGTATTTGTTACAGAAGCCCTAGGAAACTCATGCAGTGGCTAGTCCACTCTGCTGGTGCAGCATTCCAGTAACTTTCCAGCACCTGGCATTATCCCTGTTCTGCAAATAAGGCAGTAAAGCACAGCAAGTTCCAGTGACCTTCCTGAAGTTTTGGCTAGTGGCAGAGCAGGATTCAAACCCAGGCCCTCTGATTCCATGCTGCCGCGATGGATGATCTGGAAATGACCTCCAGCCTCTCCCCATCCTTAGCATCACTAAAGAGGAGAGAGCGGGTTCTCATACTGATGGCATCTTCTGCTTCGTGTTCCTCATTCCAGGAGCTCTGAATAAATTATTTTTTTTTATTGTGGGCATCTCAACTTATTTACTTGAGCTCTCACATATGTACAGGGAAAAAATCAGACCAGACACAGTGGCTCATGCCTGTAATCCCAGCACTTTGAGAACCTAAGATGAGTGGATCACTTTGAGCCCAGGAGTTCAAGACCAGCCTGGGCAATGTGGTGAAAACCCATTTCTCCAAGAAAATTTTAAAAATTAGCCAAGTATGGTGGCTGGCACCTATAGTACCAGCTACTCAGGAGGCTGAGGCTGGAGAATCACTTCAGCCCAGGAAGCAGAGGTTGTAATGAGCTGAGATCAAGCCACTGCGCTCCAGCCTGGGCAACAGAGCCAGACCTTATCTTTAAAAAAAAAAAAAAAGAAAAGAAAAAGAAAAACAGAAAAGAAATCTTAAAAAAAAAAAAAAAAAATAGGGAGCATGGTTTGCATACGTTTGTGCATTATTTACAATAAAAATTGAAGAGTGAGCTATCATTTTCTTAGCCACTTGCAGTGCATCTGAAGAATGCACTTAAGTGATCCTTGGGGAGGTACCCCAAGTAAAACCCCCATGTGCAAAGCAATTTAATAAGGGAAGTCTCCAGTGGCCTCCTGGAAAGCGTAAGAACACTGATACTTCCTTCTCAGATAGCACCTGGTTGGCCAAGCCCTTGTATAACAAACATAAATTAAATCCTCACCGAAAACTGGAGATGGTGCACTTTCCCCCACTAGCGTACTTCCTTTTCAAACTTCAGCTCACCCACTGGAGAAGAAACTCAGGTTGCAAGTAAAATCTTACCATTCAAAGTCTAGGATTTTTTTTGTTTTAAAGATTGCCTTTTCTCTGTGTTACAAGTATTTTCAAACATGCAGACGCATATTCAGGGCCCAGGTTTAGGGTTTCTAAGTTACAGGGATAGAAACGTGGGAGGGGGGCAGGGAGTGATACCATTAGGGTGGGGAAGAGGCCAGGGTTGGGGTCCAGTAAAGAGAATGCCAGGGGCTTTCAGAAAGTCAGCCAGACTGAGCCCAGTGGGGTGTTCCAGGCCAGTTGGGTCTGTCCCTGTTTGCCATGGTGACCCAGGTTTCTCCATGGAATTCCACCAGCGTTGGCTTGCTCTTCTGAGGGCC
This sequence comes from Cacajao melanocephalus, assembly GCA_963573385.1. NCBI lineage: Eukaryota > Metazoa > Chordata > Mammalia > Primates > Pitheciidae > Cacajao > Cacajao melanocephalus. The sequence goes on along the minus strand of CAUYLG010068588.1, from coordinate 41,568 downwards.
GCCGCCTCTCGGGCACCCAGGAGTTGAATGCTTGGCCACAGCGACAGAAGACTTAACTGTCATGCCACATGGCTGGCAGCGTCCGATGTACACGCCTGGCTGCTGCCAATAAAGATAATTGTTTCTTTCTCTGAACAGTGCCCATTTACATTGAGAGCATTTTCTTCTCCTACCTCCACCAGCACTTTCTCCCACCCCACCCCACCTGCCACAAAAAGGAAAAAGCTTTTGGGGAATTTGTTTTGAGTGGGCTCGCTCAAAACAAGCTTTATGTTTATTTTCTGAGTGGCCTCTGGACTGTTGTGTCCATTTATCATGCCTCTCCTCCCTCCCCTCCCGCCCACCGGCCCCCATTTCTCCTCTACTCTGAAAACCTAAACTTCATCAAACTGTTCCTAACGACTACCACATGTCTACAGAGGGCATGGGGGTGGGGGAGAGGGATCTGGGAAATGAAGAAACCCTCCAAGGAGCACAGTAGCGTATTAAAATTCAATGGCTTAGTCATCAGAGTTTTCAGCCCAAGCACCGAAGAAAAATAAATGAATGTTCTGTAACAATCTTGTGGCTCTCAGAGGAAGGGGGTGGCAGGGGAGGGAGGGGAGGGGAGATGTTGTGGTTTTTAGATAGAGGAGTCCATGCTGTAGAGAACAATTAGGGCCTTTGCTCAGAAATAACAAGACACACTACTGTTTTCCTGCTTGCTGGAGGAGTGAATAGTGTCAGGGATAGAAGGGATTGGTCTGATCGGCCAGCTCTGCTCTTGGATGAGGAAACTGAGGCCAGGGATGTGACTTCTCTAGAGTCATATAAGTAGAGGCCGTGTGCGGTGGCTTATGCCTATAAATTTGGGATGCTGAGGTGGGAAGATTGCTTGAGCCCAGGAGCTCAAGACCAGCCTGGGCAACATAGTGAGACCCCACACCTCAAAAAAAATTTTTTTAATTAGCGAGGTACAGTGGCACGTGCCTGGAGTCCCAGCTACTTGAGAGGCTGAGGTGGGAGGATTGCTTGAGTGCAAGAGTTTGAGGTTATGATGAGCTATGATTGCAGAACTGCACTCCAGCCTGGGTGACAGAGTGAGACCCTGTCTCTAAATAAGTACATAAATAATAAAAATGAATTTGTGGTAGAGACGGAACCGGATCCCCTCAATCATTCTTTCCTCCTGACTCAGACAGATCTGCTTGGAGTTTCTGGGTATTTTTTGGGGGGAGGGGTTGTTTTTGTTTTTTTTTTTTGAGGCGGAGTTTCACTCTTGTTGCCCAGGCTGGAGTGCAATGGCGCGATCTCGGCTCACCACAACCTCTGCCTCCCGGGTTCAAGCGATTCTCCTGCCACAACCTCCCAAGTATCTGGGATTACAGGCATGCGCCACTACACCCAGCTAATTTTTTATTTTTAGTAGAGATGGGGTTTCTCCATGTTGGTCAGGCTGGTCTCAAACTCCTGACTTCAGGTGATCCGCCCACCTCAGCCTCCCAAAGTGCTGGGATTACAGGCATGAGCCACTGCACCAGCCGGTTCTGATGGGTTTTAAGAGCATCAGCTCTTGGGCTGAGAACTGCCATGGTGTCCCCAAGGTACCAGAGAACTCACCCCATTGAGGGTACCTGCTTCAGTGACATTGCAGCAATGCTGGTGGGCCTTTCTCCGTCTGTTCTCTCCCCCAGCTAGGCCGGTGAGAGGGCCTGGGTGTTTGCGAGTTGCCTTATATGCTCAGGCTTCAAGGACTCGAAGGCCTGCCTCTGGAGCTTGCTGCTTTGGTTCTATTTTTCCTTGTATCCCTGCACCTTCCTTAGGAAAAATAGACCAGACTGCCCTTTCCTTTGTTTGTTTTTAGATGAAGCAACTGAGTCATGAGGAAGTGAGAGGACCTGGTAAAGTCCTGAGTTGATAGCGAAAGGAATGGCTGTGCGATTCACATCTCCCCTTTCCCTGCCCTCCATGCTGATTAAGATCTCCCCTTCTGGTGACCAAGGACATTGAATGGGGAAGATATTGTGAAATCTTTGAGCTGGAAGAAGTTTTAGAGGAGAATGAAGCCAAGCCCCTGTTCTGAGGATGAGGAAGCGGGGCCAGGATGAGGAGGGGTCTGGCCAGGGCCAGCAGGCAGCACAGGCCGTGGGCAGGCAGACATGTGGCATTCACCCTGGACGAGCTGTGGAACACACTTCGAACAGCTTAGTGTTCCAGGAGGGACCGAGGTGTGACCAATCCTTGCCACCCACCGCTGGTCCCAGAACAAGGAGAGCATTGTAGTTGGCTGTTATATTGGCTTGGAGTCTCCGTTTGGGTTTCTTTGATCAGCTTGGAAGAAAACTGAAAGAAAAAGGTAGACAAAGTAACCACCTAACGCAGCTAAATTGTTGGAAGCAAAAAGTCAAACAAAATCAGACTTTCTGAGCAGGTTTGAAAGGTCTCCCTCAAGTAGCTGGGCAAATTCCCATGGATCTGAGCCATGAAGCACCATTTCCAAAGGCATCCGTCTGTTCTTGCTTCCTCTGTGTTATGGCAGAAACACTGGCTGTATGTATCCAGGCCCCCGACTGTTCTTCTTCCTGTCCACAGCACAGGGACGCATTGCCATGTGCCTGATGCCCTCCCATTGAATCGTAGGGGTGGTGTGAATTGAAGAGCCCATCTCACAGAGGAAGAAACTGAGGCCGAGAGAGCTAGGGAGACCCTGCTTTGCACTCTCAGCCTTGAGCCTGTTCACTGTACTCTCTATTTAGTGCTTCCTTCCAAGCTGCTTCTAGAAGAGCAGATGTGTTTGGAGACTCTCCTAATGGCCCTAAAACTCTCTCCTTTTTTCTCTTGCTGGAGAAGCCTGGTAATAAGGCCCATGTTACTTCCCTCAGGGAAAACATTGGGAAACTTACCCAGGAAGACCACTGATCTCACAGCGCAAAGCCAGCCCAACGTCAGACTCCATAAAGACGTCAGCATGTTAAGGAGAACCGCCTGGGCCCTCGGCACTCACACACACCAGCCTTGTTAATAGATGGGTTTATGTTCTGCCTCCCATGCCCCAAATTGCAACATCCCTAGCAGATGTCAAGGGGTGGGGGCGCCTAGGGTCAGGCCTGAGGACAGCACTGTGCATGCCTGATGGGTCTCGCTTTGTGGACTAGGAGATAGGGCTCCTGGGGGTAGATTGGCGCTTTCATCCTTGTTTTCCTACTGTGCCTAGAATTGAGCTCTGTCCCCAAAGGGTGCCTACAACATGCCTGGGGAATGAGCCCTGTGCTGGTAATAGAAACTCCTAACCCACTGCTGCACCTGGCTGGCTTTCTGGCCTCTGCAAGAATGAGTCAGCCACCTGCAGGAGAGCCTCAGGGAAGAGCCTAGAGCTTCCAATCCAGATTAGCTTTGGCTACCTGGGCCTATGACAAGTGACGTAAAAGAAATGCCTGAGCAGACCTGTGTTTATAAGCATAAGGGAGGGGGCTGCACTCAGAGGTATGCCAATTAAAAGCTGAGAACCTGCAAAAGCACTTAGGTTTAAACCCTGCCTCCTCCTCTCTACATCCGCCCTGCCTTATCCTGCTGGTTGATTTTTTCGTAATAAAAAGCCAATTTTATTTCCCCCACGGAGACTTTGTTAATGAACTTCTAACCAGAACCTAAAGTTAGGGAATATGGAGGGGGAGCGTGGCCCTCATGCAAGCGTGTGCACACCCACGGACTCTCACATGTAAGACCAAACACTCCAGGACTCCCCTCTGTGTTCCCCCAACCCCCACCAAAAGCAGCATTTCTCCAGAGATAGACCCCTAACCTCAGTGCATCCAAGTCCCAAAGTGCCTAATGAAAACCAGAGCCACCAGCAAAGCATTTCTGATGCTAACCCAGTCCCCGGTGTCCTTTAGCATCAGGGCCCTGGGCTGCGAGTGAGCTCAGTTCAAAACAAATCTGGGGCCCATTATCTCCCTGGCCTAATTTTGTCTCCTGTGGCTGCCCTATTAGTCCTTTCCTGGCACTCTGACACGTTCTGTTGGGTCCTTCTCCTCTGTCCAATTTCCAAGACAGTGTTTAGGCAGCTTGAAGTCGAGTGCAGTGCTGGGTACCGACGAGGGTTTGCAGGTGAAAATCGCCTCCAAGAGGTGGCAGGAAGTAGGATGGTGTTGATCTGGCAAGCTCTGGTGGAAGCCCTTGAGAAAACAGTATTGCATTATTGTCACCATTAATAATGGCCCTTTATTTGAGCTTCGCTAGGACAATGCTCTAAACAAAGCTGAGAGGAAGGAACGTCCCTGCTGTGGGGCCTTGTAATTTATCAAGGCTAATGGAGGAAGAAAAATCCTCTGGAAAGAGATTGTGGGGGAGGGCTGGGGACAGATTTGATCGTTGCTGGAGGTGTAATTGGAGGATACCCACAGCCTAGCTAGCTATGCATCCCCATTTGCTTTGTTGCAACAGGACTGTGTTTTCAGCCCCTCCTTTGTCTTGTCTGTTCCACTGGATCTGAGTCCCTTGAAGGCAGACTGAGGTCTAAGTCCTGGATCTGACATAGCAGCATGATCTCAAGTGGGTTCCTTTGCTTCTGAGCCTCAGATTCCTCATCAGCAGGAGAGGCACCCAGGTTGGAAATTATGAGAGTCCAAGCCCCTTAAATTGTTAAAGGAGTAATAGCTGCCAAGAATAGATGACAAGAGTACTGAGGAAAGAGGACTTGCTAGAAGTGTCTTTGCGTTCCTTAGAGAGAGGATCCAAATGCCATGCTTGGGCCTAACTGAGGCCACCATTTACTGAGGGTTCGCCATGTGCCAAGAACCAAACCTGTTGCATCTCTGGACATCATTTACTTCTCTATCAAAGAACCGTTACAAGAATGATTGCCTCCCGCCTTGCCCACATGAGGATGAGTCGGCGTTGTTTTCTTGTTGGGTGCTAGACTCACTGTACCAAGGGTATGGTGGCATTTCAGGACTGGAAGGCCTCTATGAAAACCAGCATCCCACCCTGCCAAGTCAGGGGTCCTGCTGTCCTCCAGAAACGCTGGCAGCCAGAAGCTGCAGCTGTGTTGCAACAAGTCTGATTTAATTTGGGGGGTGGTACAGAGAGAGCACTGTGGTGTTTGTTAAAAGCCAGAAGAATACAGCTTATTCACCAAACTGTGAAACTGGCTATGCCTTGGGTGGGGGAAGCCAAAGGAAAATGTGTGATAGCGCTTTTAAAAGAGTAAAAATGCTGATGATTATAAATTTACTATAATGCCCATTATTGCATGAGGTCTAAGTGGATTAACTCATTACAGTGAAGTCAGCATCAGGTTTTCTTAAGGCCTCTTCCCTTCCGGGGTTTATAATTCTATTCTTATCTCTCTATTAATTTATAAGGTAGGATGCCAATCATTGTTTGTCCTTCGGAATCCTTGTTATCACCCCCTTGGTTCCTCAGAACTAAAAATCAGACCCCAAAAAAAGTACTTTTTAATATAATACAATTGGAATAAACCTGAAAATGTTGGTATAGGATTTCTATAAGCTAAATTGTCTTTCAAATGCATGAGAAAAACAGACTACCTTGAGGAATCCCGTTGTCAATAGTTTTGTCAAGTGAGGGCATGTTCATATATTTGCCTTCGAGGTAAGCCTGGGTCTTTCCTGTCCACCGCTGTGACATTGTGTACTCAGATTGATATGTCGGTCACTCTAGCAGCATTTGTGTTTTTATGTTAACTCATATCCTTTCCTATAAAACCTTCTAGTTTATTAAATCTAGGTGAGCGTGATTGAGAGAGATGTGGAAGTGCCTTACAAAGTGTCATTGTTTTTTCTTTTTTTTTTTTTTTTTTTTTGAGATGAAGTCTTGCTCTGTCACCCAGGCTAGAGTGCAATGGTATGAGCACAGCTCACTACAACCTCCACCTCCCAGGTTCAAGCGGTTCTGCCACCTCTGCCTCCCTGGTAACTGGGATTACAGGCACCCACCACCACACCCAGCTAACTTTTTGTACTTTTAGTAGAGACAGAGTTTGACCATGTTGGCCAGGCTGGTCTCAAACTCCTGGCCTCAGGTGATCTGCTCTCCCAAAGTGCTGGGATTACAGGTGTGAGCCACTGCGCCCAGCCTTACAAAGTGTCATTTAGATGTAAGAATGCTATCCACCCCACAGGACAAGGACGTGTGACTGTACAGTAGGGTGGAAAAAAACCTAGAATGGAAATGGACTCTCAGTTTGCCCTCAGCTCTGCCCTCGCCTTTTGCATGACCCTGGGCAGGACACTGAGTCTCCATGGGCTCCCATATTTGCATCTGTAAAAGGAGTGATACCAATTGGATGCCTTAAGAAAAGCTGTGAGATAAGTGTTTCAGAATTCTTCCAATGGGGCAATCCCAGACCAAATGTCCATTTAAGAAAAACTATTAATCCCTTATCAATACAATTTCTCCTTTGAAGGAGGGAGGCATGTGTTTCTAGACAACATCCTGAGGAGTAACGCTACCTGGGAACTCCGCTGCCTTTTCAGAGCCCTGTGCTGCGGTGTGCGCTGACATGTCCTCTTCAGAGACCCCTCATTGAATTACACCATGATCAGCAGTTGGGACCTTGCGTATTTATTATTCAGGAGGCAGAACACCACCCTCCGTCCTGCAGAATGCAGGTACTTTATCAGCTGGGATCAGATGGGTTATTGAATTCAGAAAATCTTCATTCTGTATTCAGCTTGCTTCTCCCTGTTCCACTTGATCACGTTCCTCATCAACTCTCAGGGCCCTTGGGGATTTCATGGCAAGAAGCCTCCAAGCTCTGGACGGTGGGTACAATTCTGTCCTCTTTGTACTTAGGCAAGGCACTCAGGAAAGCAATTATTCCAAAGCCTTACTTTACATTGAGTAGAGATTTTCTTTTTTTAAGTTCATTTAGGCCAGGCGTAATGGTCCCTGCCTATAATCTTGGCACTTTGAGAGGCAGGCAGATTGCTTGAGCCCAGGAGTTTGAGACTAGCCTGAGCAACATGGCAAAACCCCATCTGTACAAAAAAATATAACAAAAAATTAGGCAAGCGTGGTGTGTGCACCTGTGATCTCATCTTCAAAGGAGGCTAAGGTAGGAGGATCGCTGGAGCCCAGAAGGTAGAGGCTGCAGTGAGCCGTGATTATGCCACTGCATTCCATTCTGAGTAACAGTGAAAGACCCTGTCTCAAATACTACTACTAATAATAATAAAGTTTATTTAGGGGAAGGTCTCTAGGGATTTGTTGACTAGTCCTAGTTTTCTTGGGGTGCTAAGCGTTTGAGGACAGCTATGAATGTGAACCAGCAGTTCTGAAAATCCATTGATTGGTTATATTTCTGATTAATTGTCACCAGTCACCTTTCTGTAAGGCCACAGGCCGGATCCCAGCTGCTGAAAGGGAGAGAGGGAGACAGACAGTGATACCCCACAGATCCTTGAATGTCAAGAAAAGGCTGAACTTCCACATTATCCCAGAGGAGAGATAGCTGTCTGTCTGTTTTTGAGAAGGAGGGGAGCTGGGTAGGGAAGGATTTGAAGAGAGTTCTGTATTTCCTCTTCATTCTCCCCTCCCCGCCAAAACAAAAATCTGTTCATTGTTTGCAAGTTTCTGTGGTGGTTCTTTCCTATTCCCCAAACTACTTATAAGAGCTTAGTGTTGCTGGGTAGTTTCCTCCCTTATCTTCCCTGCTTTATTCCTGCTATAAAATCGCCACACTTAATTCAAACCAGAGTTGTTGGATCTGCCCCACCCGGCCTCATTCAGACTTGGTGGTGCTGACTCGCAAGAGGCCAGGTCAGACACATAAGCTTATGACCCCGCTGTTGAGGATAGGCAGAGAGCAGAGGTCGGACTAGGGTGGAGAGACTGACCTGGGCCCTTAGACCAAAATGCTAACAAGCCTGACCCCAAGAACAATTGCAACAGCAATGGTAACAATAGCAAGGATTGACAATAGCAGCAAATATATGTTGAGCACTTGGATTTCACCAGGCAAATGTTCAGTCCTCACACGTAGCATAATGTGAGCAGAACAGCAGGCAAAAAACAACCAGGTATATAAATATGAAGTGGTATGCTCCACCAAACACACATACATGCTACACTTCCCTAACAAAAGCAGGCACTTCCGGCCGGGCACCATGGCTCACACCTATAATCCCAGCACTTTGGGAGACTAAGGCAGGTGGATCACCTGAGGTCAGGAGTTCGAGACCAGCCTGGCCAACATGGTGAAACCCCCATCTCTTCTAAAAATATAAAAATTAGTTGGGTGTGGTGGCAGGCGCCTGTAATCCCAGCTACTTGGGAGGCTGAGGCAGGATAATCGCTTGAGCCTGGGAGGCGGAGGTTGAAGTCAGATGAGATCACACCATTGCACTCCAGCCTGGGCAACAAGAGCAAGACTCTATCTAACAACAACAACAAAAAAAAACAGCAGGCACTTCTGTAGTGCTCCCTAGGCACAGTTCTAAGAACTGTACATATTTTAACTCACAACTCTTAAGAGGCAGGTCCTTCTGCTGTTTCCATTTTGTAGATGACACCAAAGCACTGAGAGGTTAAGTAACTTGCCTAAAGCAACAGAGGATTGTCTTCAGTCTACAATTGTGTCATGAATTCCATCTCTGTAAATCTTTGACAGGGGTATTTCTCATCTGTAAGACAGGTGTGATGGCACCTCCTTCTACCTCTCTCTCATTGTGAGGACTAAAGGGGAAAAAAATAATGAAGTGGCATAGATATTTGTAAATTGCCATTCCATATTCAAATGACCCATGGGGAAGGCCTGCGAGGGATACACAATAATAGTGGAGAACTGTTGGGATGAGTGACACAAAGTTTATAGGCCGACAGGACAATCCATAAAGTATTCCCTGGGACCCTTAATCCTGAGATTTCTATGGGGACAAACCAGATTAGAGTTAATGAGGTGGGTCCTGACAGTGGAGTTGCAGGGGCCATTAGGGAGCACTGCCTGAAGGCTCTGCTCTGGGCTGAGGACTCAGGCAGTCTGGGGCAGCATGGCCCGTGACTGATTGGGATGTGCTTTGGAGGGATAGGGTGGGTCCGTGTGATTATTAACAACCCCTAGGTAGAGAGTATCTCCTCAAGTCCAGGTACAGTGGCTCACGCCTGTAATCCCTACACTTTGGGAGGTTGAGGCAGGTGGATTGCTTGAGCCCAAGAGTTTGAGACTATTCTGGGCAACATAGCAAGACCCTCATCTCTACAGAAAATAAAAATAAATTAGCAGATGTGGTGGTGCACGCCTGTAGTCCCAGCTACTAGAGAGGCTGATATAGACAATTGCCTGAGTCCAGGAGGTTGAAGCTGCAGTGAGCCATGTTCACACCACTGCAGTCCAGCCTGGGCAACAGAGCAAAACCTGTCTCAAAAAAAAAAAAAAAAAAAGGTTGGCTGGGCGCGCGGAAGCTCACGCCTGTAATCCTAGCACTTTGGGAGGCCGAGGAAGGTGGATCACTTGAGGTCAGGAGTTCAGAACCAGCCTGGCGAACATGGTGAAACCCCATCTCTACTAAAAATACAAAAAAATTGTCTGGGCATGGTGGTGGGTGCCTGTAATCCCAGCTACTTGGAAGGCTGAGACAGGAGAATTGCTTGAACCTGGGAGGCAGAGGTTGCAGTGAGCCAAGATTGCACCACTGTACTCCAACCTGGGCAACAGAGTGAGACTCCATCTCAAAAAAGTCATTTCTCAGTCATATTAGCTGCATTTCAAGTGCTCAATGACTGTGTGGTCTACTAACTACTGTATTGGACAGCACAGATATAGAGCATTGTCAGCATGACAGAAATTCTAGAGGCTACCTGATTCGTCTGAGTATATGATGGCCAGCCTTCTCTTTCCTTCACTGGGTTCTATGCCCCTTTCTAGTGTAAAAACTCTCCTCCACCTTCACCTCTTAAAGTCCTCCTGGAGATGTGGTGCTCTGGGTTGCTTTTGATAAGTACCAATTCTTTTTTTTTGAGACGGAGTCTTCCTCTGTCACCCAGGATGGAGTGCAATATCTCGATCTCGGCTCACTGTGACCTCCGCCTCCCAGGTTCAAGCAATTCTCCTGCCTCAGTCTCCCGAGTAGCTGGGATTAAAGGGGTGCGCCACCACGCCCAGCTAATTTTTGTATTTTTAGTAGAGATAGGGTTTCACCATGTTGGCCAGTATGGTCTCAATCTCTTGATCTCATGTTACGCCCACCTCCCAAAGTGCTGGGATTACAAGCGTGAGCCACTGTGCCTGGCCGATAAGTACCAGTTCTAAATGCTGCAGTCACCGTTTCTTCCTTCTCTAGACCTGCCATAAAGCTACGTCTTCCTGAGCCACATGTGGCCCTTGGGTTCATTTTCTTTTCATTACTCCCCCATGGCATTCAGAATGGACAAGTCAGAATTCAGAAGTCAGTCTTAAGACCTGTCTTCATAACAAGCCCACCTCATGGGACCATAGGCAGGCTGCTGTTCGTACTAACACCTGGGGTCATTTCATGTATGAGGAATAATGAAGTTGCACTGTATATTCAGAACTTTAAAATGTCTTAAATAAGTTTGTGTTTTAGCAGCTAGGCTGCTTAGAAGGCATTTGACTACTGTGAGTGGCTCTGTGTCTGGGTAAGCCCTGGTGGGGTAGCAGTTCAGAGCAACCCAAGAAATCTTGGGCCAGACACAGGGCAGACTCTGTCTCATCCCTGCAGCTGCACAGCCATGACTGTCCATAAAGCAGAGAATTCGCCAGGGAGATTTCTTTAGGATGCAGTTTTCCTTTTGCATAGCCAGTGGCTCCCCGTCCATCCCCTCTGGAGTGAAAGAGCGAGAGAGTAGAGATAAGAGACTGGGAAAATAGACTTTATGAACCATTTTTCACTTGGGAAAGAAAAACGTCACTGGCGATTTTGTCTTGAGTGCTTGGAACCTGACACCAACCTCGTTCTCCCCCAGCAAGCCCCGAAATGTCACACCGTACAGGTTGCCGACACCGCGTCTCATTAGCGACTTGATTCTCCCCGCACCCTGCCTCCTTTTCCCAAACAAACCCCCTACCACTGGAAGGTCAGAACCCCGGACAGCTTTTTACACAGCCACCATATGGTGTTTGCTTTAGCACGGATCCACAAATGATGTGTTATTACAGTGGAGGTGCAGAAAATTATATGACAAAACCGGGTTTGTTCCTCTGCTAGAAACCCAAGGCTGAAACACTGCAGTATTCCTTCAAGCCTGACTCAGAAGACGAAAGGGAGCCTTTCCCAGAATTAGGGGGCATTCACCAGGGACCAGAACGGGAGGGGGGAAAAAAAAACATTGCACTGGTCACTAGTGGCCAGGCCAGTGGTTTATTTTCTGTCTGTGTTTTATTAAGTTTATGTTTTCCATCTGACTGTTCCTCACGTGATTTATTTCTGTCTCTAGGTACCCACCTCCCACAAGTAGATGATAAACCAACTGCAGTGTGGACAACACAGTTGCTGAGACTCATTGGTTGGATTTTACATAGGAACAGAAATAGGTGTTGGGCCAGTGCCAGGGTGTTTTGCAAGGACTTAATCCCCACCTAGTGGGTTCTGCACCATTTTGGACTGAATGCTGACGTTCTGAGCACTTGGCTGGGTAGTGATGCCCGAAAGGAAATGATCAGGAGTTGAGTTTTACGTAAGAAGGCATTTGGAATGTCCTTGAGGCCATTGTAGGATCACATTTTTCCCCCTCTATTTTTATGGCTCCTCAGATAAGACTGGTAGAGGAGCGGAAAAAAATGTATTTAATTTCTGGGTGGGCATGGTGGCTCATGCCTGTAATCCCAGCATTTTGGGAGGCCGAGGAGTGTGGATCACTTGAGCTCAGCAGTTCAAGACCAACCTGGGCAACATGGCAAAACCCTGTCTCTACAAAAATATAAAAATTAGCCAAGTGCCTGTTGTCCCAGCTACTTGGGAGGCTGGGGCACAAGAATCACTTGAAGTTGGGAGGTGGAGGTTACAGTGAACAGAGATTGTGCCACTACACTCCAGCCTAGGCAACAGAGCCAGACTGTGTCTCAAAAAAAAAAAAATTATTTTTTTCTGACTCCTCTAACTTTTAGAAAAATAGCTTAGAACCACAGACCAGCTGAGAGGATTCTGAATTCTGAGCACCTTGTCCTTTCTGGTCTGAGGAGATCCCTGCCCTGGACTCTGCATAGTTCTGCTGCCGGGTGCATTCCTTCCTTTTACTTCCCAGAGTAGAGGAGGGGAAAGATGAGAAAGTGATATGGACCTTGACAGGGCTCCCAGGCAGGACAATTACTCCAGGCCCTAAGACTAGAGGTCAAGTTTAGGAGAAGATCATACAATGGAAATAGTTTGGAAGCTTAGAGAGTGAAGTGCTTGATCCGATTCAGCATGAACCAAATCTCTGAATTTCAGTTTTCTCATCTGTAAATGGGGTATATTTGCTATGTTTGCCTGTTGTGAGCATTGAATGATATGAGGAAAGTAATTTGTACAAAATATGACTTTATGCCCTTGTTGTTCAGTATATTGCCACTAATCATACATGGCTATTTAAATTTAAATTAATTAAAATGAAATCAGGGCTGGACGTGGTGGCTTATGCCCGTAATTCCAGCACTTTCAGAGCCTGAGATGGGTAGACCACTTGAGGTCAGGAGTTCGAGACAAGCCTGGCCAACATGGTGAAACCGAATCTCTACTAAAAATACAAAACTTAGCTGGGCATGGTGGCAGGCACCTGTAATCCCAGCTACTCAGGAAGCTGACGCAGAATTGCTTGAACCCGGGAGGTGGAAGTTGCCGTGAGCTGAGATCATGCCACTGCACTCCAGCCTGGATGATAAATCGAGACTCTGTCTCAAAAAACAGAGGAATCAAAGTTTTTAAAAAGTTGCTAATATTCACTGGCCTTATTTTAAGTGCCCAATAATCACATGTGGCTAGTGGTTACTATATTCAGCAGTGCCACCATATGTGAATGTAAGGCAATAAATTTTAATAAAAGCTTCCATTGGCCAGGCACAGTGGCTCCCAAATCCCAGTGCTTTGGGAGGCTGAGGTGGGAGGATCACTTGAGCCCAGAGTTTGAGACCAGCCTGGGAAACATGGTGAAACTTCATCTCTACAAAAGAGAAAATGTAAAAATTAGCCGGGTATGGTGGCACACACGCCTATAGTCCCAGCTACTTGGGAGGCTGAGGTGGTAGGATAGCTTAACCAGGAGATTGAGGCTGCAGTGAACTGTGATCACACCACTGCACTCCAGCCTGGGCAATAGAGTGAGAGAGTCTGTCCTAAAAAAAAAATAAAAAAGCTTCCCTTTATTCCTGGGTGTCAGAAAAAAACAGGAGCTTACCAGTTTACAGTCATGCAGAAGGTTCTGCAGGAGAGATGGAAGTAATAATCTTTTTTATGGGGTTGTTGTGAGGATTTAATAAAATAGTGTCTGCAAAGCCTTTGACTCAGTACCTGGCCTTGATAAATGCTCAGATGAGTTAAGTTGTTTAAGTCATGACTTATTAAGCTGTGGTACACTGCCGCTGCAATACCACATAAGAAACTGCAAAGCTTGGCTGGGCGTGGTGGCTCACGCCTGTATTCCTAGCACTTTGGGAGGCCGAGGTGGGTGGATCACCTGAGGTTAGGAGTTCAAGACCAGCCTGGCCATCATGGTGAAACCCCATCTTTAAAAAAAAAAAAAAAAGAAAAGAAAAGAAACTGCAAAGTTACATGGCCAGTGCGTTCACGGTCCACCTGGGAAGGGACCAGAGAACTTCACTAAGGGAGGGTTGGAGCAGGGCACATGGTAGTTTTAAGTCCAGGGGCCAAACAAGGAAGTTTTGTCTTCAGTGCCCTGCATACCAAAGAAAGATCCCTTCCTTAGGAGAGTGAAGAGTTTTGCTCCCTTCCAGCAGGTGACGAGGGAGGAGGAGACACTGTTTCTAGGCAGGAAGAAGCAGTGAGAACCATGGGCATTTTGCTTCTTCTGTGGCTCCCTGCTAGGCCCCCCTGAAAGCAGGAATTTATTTATTTATTTATATTAGGACACAGAGTCTCGTTCAGTTGCCAGGCTGGAGTGCAGTGGCACGATCCCGGCTCACTGCAACCTCCACCTCCCGGGGCCAAGCAATTCTCCTGCCTCAGCCTCCTGAGTAGCTGGGGTTACAGGCGTCCACCACCATGCCTGGCTAATTTTTGTGTTTTTCATAGAGATGGGGTTTCACCATGCTGGCTTGGCTGGTCTCGAACTCCTGATCTTGTGGTCTGCCCGCCTCGGCCTCCCAGAGTGCCGGGATTATAGGCATTAGCCACTGCGCCCAGCCTTGAAAGCAGGAATTTAATAAATTTAATGATTGGGGCTGGCTTTTCAGTGCTGCGCAGATCTGTCTGCAACAAGGCAGGGGCCACAGGAGTTGCCGCCACGAGCGGTGCTCCCTGTCACTCTGAAGGAAGAAGAGAGAAGAATCCCAGGCCTCTAGTGTGTCTCCTGGCCCAGGTGAGGCCCCTGGGCCTGTGGAGAGGGCAAGTGACCCGAGGACGGGTGTGAGATGGGAGAAGGGGACAGGGATTCTACCAGACTCTCCTGTGCTTCCTGCCTGGAGGAGGCAGGGCTTCTGAAGTGGCGCAGAGCAGCCTTGCAGTCATCTGGGAGGAGCACTGAGGAGATCACCTGGACTGGGCCTTTCCCGGGTGGAGATGGGGATTTGCTGAAAAACGGAGGAGGGGACCTAGGGGCTAGCCTAAGTAGGTTTCTCCACCGATGGCAGCTGCCAAAGCAGCTCTTCCTCCTGTGGGTGGAGGGGTGGAATTGGGCCCTGAGCCACATGTGGGCCAGGTGAGAGCCACCTGGGTTGGGCAGGAGAAGCCTAGGTGTCCAGGCCCCCAGGAGGTCCCCCAGCTTCCTCTGGCCCAGCTAGGAGTCTAGTTGGCCCTGGCACTAGGTTAGGGAGGTCTCTGGTGGTTGCACGTTATGAAAACATGTTTGAGGATAAGGTGGAAAATGAGACAGGAGGGGATTACTTGAAGCAGGGGAGGCCCAGGGCAGGAGAGCTTCTGAGCCGCAGGAAGGTGCTGGACCAGGACCAGGAGGATCTCTCCGCATTCTCTCTCTCTGCTTTCCTCTCTTTCAGGCAGGTTTGGAGGGTTGGAGGGATTGGCACAGGAGATGCCCTAAATCCACAGCCTAAGAATCTGTTCATTCTCTTAGGGTCATGCCCAGTGTGGGTGGGCTCATGATGTCCAGTTGGCACTCTCCCCCTGTGACTGAGGAGGGCTGGTTAAGCAGTGGCCATTATCAGCTGCCTGGATACTCCAAAAGACACCTATTCCTAAAGGGAAGTCAGCCCCAAGCAAGGGGAGAGATGTGGCCACTCAAAAGAGGAGGCTGATAGGAGGTAGGGAAATGTGAGGATTCAGGAAGGCACCTGTGCATCTGGCCTCCTCGCTGTCACTCCAGCCATGGCTTTCCCAGGCCTGGTGGGGCTCTGGCCAGCTCTGGTGTGGGGGCTCATGCTGTGTCAGGTGACTTTCCTTTCAGCTCAGCCTCATGAACCCCTGGAGCCTAAACTCGGAACCACCATACAGGCCTTGCCATGAGTGTTGCATCTTTCTTTCTTTCTTTCTTTCTTTCTTTCTTTCTTTCTTTCTTTATTTATTTATTTTTGAGACAGAGTCTCGCTCTGTCGCCCAGGCTGGAGTGCAGTGATGCAATCTTGGCTCACTGCAACCTCCATCTCCCGGGTTCAAGTGATTCTCCTGTCTCAGCCTCCTGAGTGGCTGGGACTATTTTTAGTAGAGATGGGGTTTCACCATGTTGGCCAGAAGGGTCTCGATCTCTTGACTTCATGATCCGCCTGCCTTGGCCTCCCAAAGTGCTAAGATTACAGGCGTGAGCCACCACGCCTGGCAAGTGTTGCATATTTCATGAAACTCTCCTCTTCCCTGGGATTGCAAGCCCCTGGGCGGAAGGGCTGAGAGTGCGGTGGAGCTGACTTTGGCGGCTCAGATCCCTGAGTGCCCTAAACACTGTGACCCCCAGGATGGGACCAGGTGAGGAAAGTCTCTCCTCTGCTGGCTGCAGATTTCCAACGAGCACAGGAAGAAAACAATACCAGGCACTATTTGGATCTTTTTCCGTCGTTCAGACTCCTATTTTTTGTAGTCTGCGGTGAATCACTCCTCATGTCACTGTAGCTAGCCTCGCACTGCACTTTAGTTGCTTCCTGAGGAACAGTTGTGTCTTCCACTCCATTTTCACTTTCTTTGCTGTAATTCCTTATATCAGCGCAGTGCTCTGACTTGAAGAACACACTCACCTGTTTGCATTGCACCTGGTCCCAGAAAACAAAAAAAAAGTTAAGGAGTCTTACACAAATGCGTGTCAGATAATGAGATAAAGTAAGTAAAGAACCCTTCCTGTTCTCTCTTATAGCTCAGAGAGTACGTGGCTTCCCCCAGCACAGCTGACATCCTGCTGGGCATGGCAGGGACACTGGTCAACAGTCACCGAGGTGAAGGAGGCAGACAGGGTCCCTTTAACAGAACCAGCAACCCCAGCATTTCCCTGGTGCCTGGGACAGTGTCAGGGGCTGTGTTTCTGCCTGTATTTCTCTGTGTGGTTCCCCTTTGGAGATGAGCCCCGCCTCTTCCCCTGGGGCCCTCACTCAGCCAGAGCAGAATCACTGTCAGTGCTGTCTGAGCAGCTCCTTGCCCATCACCAAGGCATGATTCACAGCTGAGTGATGCCCTCTGAAGTCAGGGTGCGGAGCCCACACCCACAGGCAGCCTCACCGGCTCTATTTTGGTGTTGGTTGTCACAGAAGATGGGAGAGGTCATTCTCCTTGCCTCTGAGAGGCTCCTCCTACTTTCCCTTTACAACAACCGGGCCAGCCCCTCTTAAGAAGCCAGGGTAGAAGATTTATCTCTTAGCCCAGCCCACCAGCTTCTACCTGCCAGCTCCATGGGTATAGCCTAAGAGATCAGGAGGAGGAGTAAATACAGGGGTAAAAATACATGTTTGATGGCAGGCAGACCCAAATGTGAGTCTTGCTTTGCTCTTAACCACCTGTGCTTCCTTGGGCAAGTTACTTAACCTCTCTGAACCTCGGTTTTCCTTTTTTTTTTTTGAGACGGAGTCTCGCACTGTTGCCCAGGCTGGAGTGCAGTGGCATAATCACCACTCACTGCAACCTCCACTTCCTGAGTTCAAGCGATTCTTCTGCCTCAGACTCCTGAGTAGGTGGGATTACAGGCGCCCACCACCACGCTCTTTTGTATTTTTAGTAGAGACGGGGTTTCACCATATTGGCCAGGCTGGTCTCGAACTCCTGATCTCGTGATCTGCCTGCCTTAGCCTCCCACAGTGCTGGAATTACAGGCGTGAGCCACTGTGCCCAGCCTGAACCTCTGTTTTCTTATCTGTAAAATGGCAACGATGGCATCTGCCCCCCTAGTTATTCTGAGGATTAAATGGGCAGAAGGTAACTTGCAAAGTGCCTTACACACCTGGTAGGATTCAGTAATGGCAACTTCAGCTTGATTAGGGAAGCAGAGCATTTGTAGCTGCAGAAAGAAGTTTAGGGTTGGTGCTGTCCCTCATAGGGACAGAAACTTAGTCAAGGCTTCTGAGAATTGGGAGGAATTGGTCTGGAGACTAGAATGATGAATCGTCTTTCTGCCATGTCCACTTTTTACATGCATCGCTCCTCTTTCACAATGAAGTTTTACCTCTGTTTCTGCAGAAAGCTTATCCTAGGGTTCGTTTGAAAAATTGTTGCGGTTGGCCAAAACCCTGCCATTTGATGTCAATAAATCCCATTTGTGTTCTCCCTTGAGAAACTAAGCTATTTGGGCAAGGAAGGAAGAGATTCAAGATTCTCATTTATCATCACTTTGTTCAGCAAGTATTTATTCCACAGGTACTACATGCCAGACGTTTTCATGGGTGCTGGGGATGATTCCTTGGCCCTACTGACTACATCTGGTTGCACTAGAGGACTCTTATGGCCCTTTAAGAAGACCTGGGGAGTCTTTGTTTGCCCCTTCTCTTGCACTGAAAACTTTAGTGTCTCCTTATTGCCAGAAGATAAAAGGTCTTTACTGCTTGGATACCCTCAGCCTCCACCTACCTTGCCAGCCTTCCCTCCTCTGCTCTCATGAACACCCAGCTCCTCAAGACCGCTGTTCTTTCAGTTCCAAGGCAGCTTGTGCTTTTCTGCCTTTGCTCCTCCCTGGAACCCCAACTCCCACCTGTCTTTGCCTGAGTTTCCCAGCTGTATCTTCCAGGACCAGCTCAAGGTGTCACCAGGTCCCCAGGGACGCTTTTGTAGTCACTGAGCACCATCAGGGTTAGTCTGCCAGAGCCATGTAGATCTCTCTCTATCCCAGCAAGGTCTCATTTCACAGCCAGGCCGCAAGCTTTGTGAGAACAGGACTATGAACTGAGCTTCTTCAGCCCTCCTGATGTTGTGGAGTGATGGATGCTCAAGAAATACTTATCTAGGCATGGTGGCACACCTGTAGTCCCAGCCACTCAGAAGCTGTACAGGAGGATCACTTGAACTCAGGAGTTCAAGGCTGCAGTGAGCTATGATTACACCACTGCACCCCAGCCTGGGCAACAGAGCAAGACTCTGTCTCTAACAACAAAGAAAAGACATTTAGTATATTTACTTAGGTGGGACAAAGCTCCGAGTTAGATGTTCAAGTGAGGTAACGGGGTCAAGCTCAAGTGAACTTCTGCTTTCTGGAAGGTCATGGAATTCTGCCAAGTGGCCTGCCCTCTTGTAAACATTCCAGGCCCTATTGCATTCAAGGATATTCCCCAAGTGCTGTCTACTATTCGAGAAGCCTTGGTGGAGATATTCTTGTCAAAGCTGCTTTACAGTTGTTGCTTTTGTGGAACCTGCAGCCAGCTATGGATTTTTTTTTTCTTGAGACAGAGTTTCACTCTTGTTGCCCAGGCTGGAGTGCAATGGCACAATCTCGACTCACCACAACCTCCACCTCCTGGGTTCAAGTGAGCCTCCTGAGTAGCTGGGATTACAGGCATGCGCCACCATACCCAGCTAATTTTGTATTTTTAGTAGAGACGAGGTTTCTCCGTGTTGGTCAAGCTGGTCTTGAACTCCCACCCACAAGTGATCTGCCTGCCTCAGCCTCCCAAAATGCTGGGATTATAGGCATGAGCCACCGCGCCCAGCCCAGCTACGGATATTTTTATGTGAAGCTACTCTTTCACCACTTCTCACCAACTTTTTCATTAATACATATATAGTCCTGCATTGACCACAGCTGCAGTTCAGGGCCAGATTCTGAGACTTGTCCTTCAAGGCATGAGCTTCAGTCATCGATTCAGTGGTGGTCCTGTTGGCCCCAGCTCCCCTCAAGGCTGCACACTCATGGGGGTGCAAGTCGTGAGCACTTGCAAATTCATGTTGTGAGTGTCTTTCTATTTATGCAGTGTGTGATCATTTTCCTGTTTTTAGCAGACATCAGATTCTGACTGCTTCCATAGATCTGGCAGGTGAAATACCCGCAACCTCAATGTGTCCTTCTTTAAAAAGTTGTATGTTTGTGTTCACTTATGAAAACCACACTTGTGAACTAATTTACTTGTTTTACATTCTTAAGGAAGCTGAGGGGAAGGGAGTTGTGACCACATCAAAGGCCCAATTAGTACCTTTGGTTTCCCTCTGAAGGCAGAATCACCTCTGAAATAGATCACGCTGCAATCTACTTTACTTTATGCTTTTTAAATTCCTACTTTGAGTAATAGCCTTCCTGGTTTCTAGGAATGTAGAATGGAAATGAAGTCATCATTAAAGGTAGTAAGGAAGTTTTTTTAAATGTGTTTTTCTTTAAACAGGAAACTTGCAGTTAACCCTTTAAAAAATGAACAGAGGCCAGGCGCACTGGCTCACACCTAGCACTTTTGGAGGCTGAGGCGGGAGGATCATTTGAGACCCAGAGCTTGAGACCAGCCTGGGCAACAAATGAGATCCCCCATCTCTACAAAAAATAAAAAAATTTGCCGGGCATGATGGTGCACGCCTGCCCAGGCTACTGGGGAAGCTGAGGTGGGAGGATCACTTGAGCCCAAAGGCTGCTATGTGCTATGATTGTGCCATTGCACTCCAGCCTAGGTGAGAGGGCAAGACCCTGTTTTTCTAAATTAAAAAAAAAAAAACAACAATTGGCTGGATGTGGTGGCTCACACCTGTAATTCCAGCACTTTGGAAGGTCAAGGCAGGCGGATCACCTGAGCCCAAAGGCTGCTATGTGCTATGATTGTGCCATTGCACTCCAGCCTATGTGAGAGGGCAAGTCCCTGTTTTTATAAATTAAAAAAAAAAAAAAAACAATTGGCTGGATGTGGTGGCTCACACCTGTAATTCCAGCACTTTGGAAGGTCAAGGCAGGCGGATCACCTGAGGTCAGGAGTTCAAGACCAGCCTGGCCAACAAGGTGAAACCCCGTCTGTTACTAAAAATAGAAAATTAGCCACGCATGGTGGCAGGCACCTGTAATACCAGCTACTTAGGAGGCTGAGGCAGGAGAATCACTTGAACCCAGGAGGCAGAGGTTGCAGTGAGTGAGGACCGTGCCATTGCACTCCAACTTGGATGACAAGAGCGAGAAAGAGAAAAAAAAAAAAACTCCTTCTCAAAAAAAAAAATTATAGATAAGTAAATTAAACAGTTGCTACCTGATGTTCCCTTTGGGTTTTCCGACAGTGGATCCATAAGCTGGGCAAGGACTTTGCCCACCAGGTGTGGCTATTCCTTCTCCCTGTGCTTGTGTAATGCACTGAGCACACACGTGCCTTCTTCCTCATATTCAGACATAAATGCTCAACAGAGATGTGTCTTTCTCCTTTATGCCTCTGAACTGATTTCCTCATGTACAAAATGGTGCCAATAATTGCTTTTCTCATAGAGTTGTTAAGAGGCTTAAATGAAATGGTACGTGTGAAGTGCTTAGCAGGGTACCTGGTTTGTAGTCAATGCACAATCCGTGTCAGCTGTTAATATAATTGGTGGTGTCATGGTTTGCTGAGATTTCTTGGCATGCTCTTTGGCCCTGGCTGAGCCTTGACTCCTCAATGTGTGTACAGATGCTCCTTGACTTAAGATGGGGTTATGTCCAAATGAACCCATCATAAATTGAAGATATAAATCAAAATGCATTTAATACACCTAATCTACTGAGCACCATAGCTTAGCCTAGCTGACCTTAAACATGCTCAGAACACTTACATTAGCCTACAGTTGGACAAAATCATCTAACTCATACACCTAAGTTATAATAAAGTGTTGACTGTCTCATGTAACTTAGTGAATACTGAATGTGAAGCACAGAATGGTGGTATGGGTACCTGAAGTACTGCTGCTACTGCATGTATGTGGCTTTCCACCACTGTAAAGTCGGATATCCTAAGTCAGGGACCAGCTATCTCCAGCATTTCTCATTCACAGCGTCAGGAGAGGGGTGGTGCTGCCGTGAGAAGTAAGCTGAAGAACCTTGTAGCCGTGGCGTCCTCGGCTCCACCGCCAACAGGCCAAGACTGCTGCATGCCAGAGGCCTTGGCCCAGCTTAAGAAATGGAACTTCTGGCAAAAAGTGATTTGTTGAACATTCTGAGGCTCAAGACAAATTCATTTGTGTAGATAGGAACTTTGGGAAAAAACCACCTAAAGAAGTGAGGTTTTGTGTTGTGGTAGGGTTCAAAGCAAGCTGAAATGGCAAAGTGTACAAATATCAAGAAACGGATCTGGAGAGACAAGATTTGTCTTTTTTATTTGTTTGTTTCACTCTTGTTGCCCAGGCTGGAGTGCAATGGCGCAACCTCCGCCTCCCAGGTTCAAGCGATTCTACTGCCTCAGCCTTCCGAGTAGCTGGGATTACAGGCATGCACCACCACGCCTGGTTAATTTTGTATTTTTAGTAGAGACAGGGTTTCTCCATGTTGGTCAGGCTGGTCTCGAACTCCTGACTTCAGGTGATTCGCCCGCCTTGGCCTCCCAAAGTGCTGGGATTACAGGCGTGAGCCACTGTGCCCAGCTCAAGATTTGTCATTTTAAAACCAAACAAGAAAGCCCTTATGTCGAAGTTTGGTTAAGAACCTATCCAACCTTGGCCACTTTTGTTGAACTCATTTAGGAAACCCACAGAATTGCCTAGTGGGGTTTTGTTGTTGCTTTTTTGTTTGGCTGAAGAGTCTCTCTTGAATAGAATTCTCTCTTAGGAAGACAGAAAAAGGATGAGAGTGAGGTGTGTGTCCTGGCTCTTCCAGCACGGTCCCCACACCCCTTCTATCCTTACAGGGGCTCGTGCCAGGCATCGGCCTGAACGTTTCAGGAGCTGGCAGCAAAGCCAATCCCTGAGTGACAGACATTTGTGGCCACAGGATGAGGAGGGCCTCTCACCCATGTGTTTCCATGGCTACAGGTTCAAGGCTGGGGTTTATTCCTCAGTTTACCATTTAGTCTTGAACAGAACAGTGGCTCCAGATACTTTGGGGACAGCCTTGGAGAGGAGCTGGTGAGATGGGCTTTTCACCTGGACTGGTGCTCAGTGTGGAGGCAGCAGCTCACCAAAGAGCTTCCATTTACCCTTCATTGTAAAACACTGTGCTTTGGAAGGGAACCCAGGGTACATCAGAGGGTATGAGCCCCAGAAGCAGGCTGTGCCGTGGTCGGGAAGGTGGCAGCCCCGTGAGCCACCCAGACACCAGCTCCTGTTCATCTCATGCCTTCCCTCACCACGTCTGGATCAGAGGAGAAAAATCAACACAACTAGAAATAAATTGCTATGCCAGACCCAGTGGGAAAAACCACCTGGGACTACACAGCCAAGCGCTGCCTGAGGTTGGTCTGCAGTCTGCTTCCATAGAAAGATGCCAGAAGTGGACACCTGGTCCTGGGTGGTTGGCTGTAGGGGTGATTTCCTCCATGGGGAAAACTAGAGTCCACAGCCCTCTGCCTGCAAGGAAGGTTTGGTGGGGAGGAGGCTGTGCTGGTCCTCAGCTTTCACCAGGGTGCCAGTGCGGTGGGGTGGGCACACAGCAGCAGCCTGGAGAGGAAACGGCGCTAAGCCTGAGCCCTTTTGATCTTGGAAGTTTTGGTTTTAACGTATGTGAGATAAGAGATGAGGCATGTGTCAATCAGAGGCTGTTATCAGCCATTCTAATAATAACAGTAGCCAGGCACGGTGACTCACACCTGTAATCCCAGCACTTTGGGAGGCCGAGGCAGGCAGATCACCTGAGGTCGGGAATTCGAGACCAGCCTGACCAACATGGAGAAACCCCGTCTCTACTAAAAATACAAAAAAAATTAGCCAGTTGTGGTGGTGTATGCCTGTAATCCCAACTACTCCGGAGGCTGAGGCAGGAGAATCCCGTGAACCTGGGAGGCAGAGTTTGCAGTGAGCCCAGATTGTGCCATTGTACTCCAGCCTGGGCAACAAGAGCGAAACGCTGTCTCAAAAAATATGTATAAAATAAAATAATAGTAGCCGGCATTTATGGAGGACTTGTATTCCAGATCCTAAGGCAAGTAAGTGCTTTATGGGGATTTTTTTCATTTAGTGTTTACAACAATATTTTTCTGTTTTAAAAAAATTTTTGAGACAGGGTCTCACTCTGTCATCCAGGCTGGAGCGCAGTGGTGCGATCTCTACTCACTGTTCCCTCGACTTCCCAGGCTCAGGCCATCCACCCACCTCGGCCTCCAGAGTAGCTGGGACCACAGGCACACACTACCAGGCCCAGCTAATTTTTGTATTTTTAGTAGAGATGGGGTTTTGCCATATTGCCCAGGCTGGTCTCGAACTCCTGGGCTCAAGTGATCCACCCTCCTCGGCTTCCCAAAGTGCTGGGATTATACCAATCTTATAACGGACCCTAGAATTGGAGTTTGATAGAGGAGGACATTGAGGCCTAAAGCGGTTAAGCAAAGTGCGCAAAGTCAAACAGCGAGTACAGTGGGGGTCGAGAGAGTGAATATTTAGAACAATCCAGGCCAACGACTCTAAGCCCAGCTCTTATTCACCATGGGGAAGAGAGTAAATGAAATTAAATGAAATGATCTTCATGAAAGGCTTAATGCCGGCACCAAGGAAGTGCTCACTCAGTTACAATGAGATATCCCTGTTTTCTGCGTATTTTATTGTCCTGCATTTTGTGCTAGGGGCCCTGATGTGGATTATTCTAGTCACATGCTAAAAATGTGCAGGGTTTTCAGTCTCTTTGTATTGCGGTGAAACTGCTGTTGATCTGCTTTTCCCACTGCCGGTCAGCCTGGGCCTGCTTCCATTTTCACTTTGAGTTTTCAAAGGTCAGAGGAGTCCTGATAGATTGCCCTCTTATCTCCTAAGTGTTTATAGTGGTTTATTATTTTTTTTAAGAAGAAACAATTCCCTCCTTTGGTCAGCAGTGACATCTCCAGAGGTCAGCATCCTCTCCCTGGGCAGGTTTTGGTCTGCTGAGTCTAGGCTGGCTGCTAAGAGAACCAAGTCTTTCTATCTCTGGGGCCAGTGCAGGCCCCAGCTCGGGACAGGCACTGAAGGAAACTGGTGGTTTGTGGATTTCAGCAAGGGGGTGTCATTTTGCAGATCTGGACTTCAGGGCCAAAGCTTCGAATTCCTATCCTTCCTCCAGACAGGTCTCCTGCTCTCCTAGAGTACTGAAGGATCTTGGCCACAGTCAGATGGGGTTTTCCCAGACCAACTTTTTTTATAAGCCTGTGGAATGCCCTCTGCTGAGTCACCACGCTGATACCCGAGGCTGGGGTGTGTGTCTGAAGAAAAAACACTACTCTAGACATCCAGGGCTGCGTGGGTGCCTGACCTTAGGTCTAGGTTTTAAGCTTTTACCTTTCAGTCACTGAGTCTGTGCCAAGCACATTCCATAAATGATCTAATCAACTCTTCCAGAAGCCTTATAAGAGAATCAATATTGTTGTTCCCATTTTCACAGGTAGATAATAAATGTGTAAAATTTATTTACAGCGTAAGACTGGGACGTATTTCCTAGGATTATCCTTGCAGATCAAAGGTGATATTGAATGGGACGTCAGGAGCAAGGGTGCTTGCAGTGTTAGTGATTTCTGTTGTTAGAGGAGGGGCAGGGTGGTGGATGAGGAATGTGGTGTTTAGTAGGGTTAAGAGATTTGCCAGAGGCTGGTTGCCGTGGCTCAAGAGGCTGAGGCAGGAGAATCACTTGACCCCAAGAGGCAGAGGTTGCAGTGAGCCGAGATTGTGCCAGTGCATTCCCGGCTGGGTGCAACAGCGAGACTCTAAAAACAAAAAAAAGATTTGCCAGAGGTCAAGAGGCTAGTCTCTAGTCCTTGAGCAGAAGCAACATTTGAAATGGGTTGTGTGTTCTCACACATCCTTCCCTGGTCAGGGTTCCCAGGGAGAGATAAAGAACCCTCTCCCACGTCCCTTCCCTGGTCAGGGTTCCCAGGAAGAGATAAAGAACCCTCTCTCCACCTACAGTGTTCTTAAGAAGGTAGGGTTATCTTGAGCGTGGTGATGCTCTTTGGAAGGTAGAAAGTTCCACTGGCAGGCGTCTCCTCCTGGAGTCTCAGCTTCCTTATCAGGCTCCCAGATGCAGACTGTCAGTGAGGTGGGCAGGGCTGTAGAGGGGAGAGGTCCTGTCACAGCTGTTTACCGAAGGCCTAGCCTGAGGTGAAGTCCTCATTAGGTTACCTCTCGCCTGGCTGTGACTGGGCACGTTGTGGGATTTCTCTAAGGTTCAACTCCCTTTTCTGGAAAATGAAGACAAGGATTGCACCTGTCCTGTAGAGACTTTGAGGATTTTTTTTTTTTTTTTTTTTGAGATAGAGGCTTGCTTTGTTACCCAGGCTGGCACAGTCTCGGCTCACTGCAGCCTGGGTTCAAGTGATTCTCCTGCCTCAGTCTCCTGAGTAGCTGGGATTATAGGCATGTGCCACCACACCTGGCTAATGTTTTGTATTTTTAGTAGAGACAGCATTTCACCATGTTGGCCAAGCTGGTCTTGAACTCCTGACCTTGTGATCCGCCCGCCTCAGCCTCCCAAAGTGCTGGGATTACAGGCGTGAGCCACTGTACCCGGCCAAGGATTAACTCAGGCAATGCCCACAAGAACCACTTAGCTCGACGCCACATAGGTGCCCAGAGGATATCATCCTGTGGTGATTTGTTAGATTTGTCACACACCCTTATGACCAGGAAGACCCCAGCCAGTCATCCTTTTCCCCATAATCCTCTATTCCCCTAGGACGCCAATGCCTCTTCTTCCCTCAGAGTTAATGCAGTTACAACTATTCCAGAATTTTCTCACAGTGTTCCTACCCCTCCAGCCACCTCCCTCCATCCCCGGGCAGAAATGTCGTGATCTAGAAACCACTCAGCTCTGTGGGGTGGTGTGTATAGAGCCGTGTGACAAGCATGAGGTAAGGGCTGAATCACTATCCTCCCTGCTCCTCCTACCGCTGCGTGTCAGATATTGTGTGCCAAGCGCCCTTGAGCCACTATCTCATGTAAAGCTCACACCCCACGATTTCCGGAGTCCTAGAGTAGTCTGGGTGTCCTCGCAGTGGGAACTGGCTGTCTTCCTGGCCCCTTGCTCCCACCCTCCTGCCTTCTTGGTTCAGTGATAACGCCTTAGGAGGGTGTGGCCAGGTCTGACTCAGGGGTGGCCCAGAGGCACTTCACAGATCCCTGGCAGAACACACCTCATCACTAGCATGAGCGAATCCTGACTTTATTTAGAAAAGGCAAAACCCCACTCTTCTGTGCAGAGTTGTCACAGGATCCCAGAAGTGAGGGGAACTCCAGGGCATAGTTGAGGCAGGCAGTGACCATGCAGAGAGATTTCCAACACAGGGCCTGGGCCGTGTCCTCACAGCTTCTGTGTTTTGCTTCTTTCATTTGTTGAAGCAAGCAAGAGGCTGGGAGGCTCAATCAACCTGTGGAACTTTCACAGACTCCTCGAATAGCCGAGCTGTTCCCAGCAGCCTTGGGGGCTGTGGCCTGTTTCTGACTCAAACTCAGCCTTAGAGTCTAAATTCTTGACATGGTTCAGTGATGATGAAGGGGGGGAAATGTTTACATGTTACAATGAAAGATAACCAATTGTATATTCTATCTAAAGATGAATACAAGATGGGTGTTATCTTTTTTTTTAAACTTTCGAAAAAAGTTGAGGATGGGGGTCTCACCATCTTGCCCAGGCTGCTCTTGATTTCCTAGGCTCAAGTGATCTTCCTGCCTCGGCTTCCCAAAGTACTGGGATTACAGGTGTGAGTCACCCTAGCCAGCCAGTCTTTTAATAATCATCATAAATAATCAGCATTGGAGCTCTGAAGGTGGGAAATGCGAAACAGTCCCGCTGGGTCATCATCTCAAACCTGGACTCCTGGGAGAGATTCCCTGTGGATCATTATATCTTTTCAATTCCTTCCACTCCTCAATTTCCTCACCCCACTTATGGTACTCAGGCAGCAGAGATGTCCTCTGGCTGGAAATCCAGAGGATGAGGCAGGCACCCTTGGACCGTCCTTGGTTAAATGTCACCTTCTCTCCCCACCCCCTTTCCCAGCTCTCTAGATGCAGGTGGGGATGCTGATGACATTCTCCTTTCCCCTCTTATAGGCCTTGGAAGCAGTGATATTAACTCAGTCCTCACAACTCCCCATGAAGGAGATCACTATTGTAATCTGTTATTCCCACTGTACAGATGAGGAAACTGAGGCAAAATAAATTAAGTAATTTGCCCAAAGCCATGCAGTAACTGCTAGAGCTGGAACTGGAACTCAAACCGTCAGGCTCTCAAATCCTCCTTTTAGCCACTATGCCCTAATGCAACTCTAACAGAAAAAGGGCAGCTTGAGTAAAAAGTCTCCCATTTCCTCTCTCCTTTGCTCTAAAAACCCTGTGACCTTAGCCTCTGAAGATTTAAGCTCTTCTCTCAGGTGTGAGAAATAATTTGGCAAAAAGAGAAAAAAAGTTAAAAAGAAGAAAAATAACCTAAATAGAGGGAAGGGTCAGGCATGGTGACTCATGCCTGTAATCCTAGCATTTTGGGAGACCGATGTTGGTGGATCATCTGAGGTCAGGAGTTCGAGACCAGCCCGGCCAACATGGTGAAAGCCCCTCTCTACTAAAAATTTAAAAAAAAATTAGCCGGGCGGATGCCTGTAATCCCAGCTACTCAGGAGGCTGAGGCAGGAGAATCACTTGAACCTGGGAGGTGGAGGTTGCAGTGAGCCAAGATCATGCCAATGCACTTCAGCCTGGGTGTCAGAGTGAGACCCTGTCTCAAAAAAAGTGGGGAGGAGAATGAAGATGTTGGCTTAAGTGCCCAGGAGCTGGGGCCTCTGATAGAACGGGGCGCTGGAGATGAGAGACCCAGACGTCTATTATTTGATCTTCTCTGACCCTGGCTTACTGAGTGCTGACAGGTGGGATCCTCGTCAGGCAGCGAGGCAGCACTGAAGGAAGCAAAGCCTTTTCTTGGGACCCTACTCAGTAAGTGAAGCCATAGCATGTGCAGTAGCCAGGTGGATTGCTTGAGACTCCTGGAATTGCAGCCTCCAGCTTTGAGCTGCTCCTGCTGGCAGCTTGGCTTCACCGCCAGCCAATGGAGTCAGTTCATCAAATGGAAAAGTTTCGAGACTGTGGGAAGGAGGGCATTCTTTGTGAGCTCTCTTGGCTTTACGCGTTAAAGAGGGCGGTGGGGGGAATGCGCACACAACCTTTTCTCAGAAACCCAGGGAAAAAAAATGGGCTGCAATGAGTAGGAGTTGCGATTACGATGATTTTCATATGAATCGTCAAATCTTCTGTGTCCATTCACTATCTTCTGTGCTGAGGAAATTGATAGTGGAATTGAAATTAGAAACTCCACCTGACTATTAAGTGATAATTCAGTCCCCAGCCTCTTGGCTCTTTATCTAGTATTTAGGGGGAAAAAATGCCTCCGTGGAAACAGATGCATTGCTTTTTTGGGAAGACAGTCCATTTAAATGAACTAGAATGTCTTTCTGCCAGGAGTGGATCTCCTGTGGATCCTTGTCAAGAGGTGGGGGAGGGGCAGAGTGACAGCTCCAGTTGGCCCCCTAAATGTCAGTGTTCCCTGTAGGTTCTTGTCAAAGGGCTTACCTCGTACTGTGGTACAAGTCAAGGCTACTGAGAAAGGGCTGTCTTGCAGTCTGTTTGCATAGTTGTGCCTTGCTGGCAGAAAGCCCAGGGTCAGGAGTAGAAAAAAGGCAGAGACAGACTGGGTGGTGGCTCACACCTATAATCCAGGAACTTTGGGAGGCTGAGATAGGAGGGTCACTTGAGCTCAGGAGTTCAAGACCTTATCTCTACTAAAAATACAAAAATAGCCAGGACGTGGTGGCGCATGTCTGCAGTCCCAGCTACTCAGGAGGCTGAAGTAGGAGGATTGCTTGAGCCCAGGAGTTCAAGGCTATGGTGAACTATGATCATAATGCCACTGCACACCAGCATGGGGGATCCTATCTCCAAAAAAAAATTGAAAATTTTTTTAAAAGTCAGCAGCATCAATGAAGCCTTGGTTGGCTCAGCCTCAGGGTAGACTGAATTATCCATCTCTGACAAGCTCAGAAGGTGGGCCCACAAACCCCAGGGCTAGGAAAAGGGCAAGACAGTGAATCACCCACTCAGAGCCCACCTCACCTCCCACCCCTGGTCCTTATCAGGTGTTGTGATCCCACAGATACTTACTGGGTACCTCCTGGGTCCCAGACAGTCCTGGCTCTCATGGAGCTTCCAGTCTAGCAGGGAAAACAGATATCAGAGATTACAAAAAGAATGTGATGATGAATGGGATCAAACACAGAGAAGAATAGTCTTGGGAGAGAGCAAGGCTTGAATCCCAGCTCAGGCTGTGGGCTCAGGCCAGTCACTCTGCTTCCAGGCCTTGGTTTCATCATTTACAAAATGGCTATTGCAAAACTTAATGGCTCATATATGTTGAGTATTTGGCACATGGTAGGTACTGGATTGGTATTTGTTCAAATGCACATGAATAAGTCATGGCACATCTCCATTCAGCAGGTATTCATTGAGTACCTACTGTATCCCAGGTACTGTGCTAGATACTAAGAATATAGCAATGAGCCAGGCGCGGTGGCTCACGCCTATAATCCCAGCACTTTGGGAGGCTGAGGCGGGCGCATCACCTGAGGTCAGACATTCGAGACCAGCCTGACCAATATGGTGAAACCCCATCTTTAATTTAAAAAAAAAAAAAAAGAATATAGTAATGAATAAAACAGACAAAAAGCCCTGCCTTCATGGAGATTACATAGGATTTGGGAGGACAGGCAATAAAATAATAGAATGCATCATATATTTGATTAGTAGGATGGAGAAGTTATTGCATAGAATCTAACTAGGGAGAGCTAGAAGTGGGCAACAGGTCAGAGATTTGGGAAAAGCCCTGAAGGCCGTGAGGGACCTAGCCCTGCAGATGCCTGGGGGAAGGAGCACTTAGGAAAAGGAACAGTAAGTTCAAAGGCCCTGTGGTCACAGCATGCCTAGCAAGTTTGAGAACAGCAAGGAGGCAGCTAGTGTGGTGTAGCCAGAGAGGCTGGGAGCCAATTTAAAGTTGGCTTTGAAGCCAATTTAAAGTTTTTTTTTTTTTTAATTTTGTGGGTACATAGCAGGTGTCCATGAGATATTTTGATACAGGCATACCGTGAATATGAGGTCCATGAGATATTTTGATACAGGCATACCGTGAATAATCATCATACATCAGGGCAAATGGGGTATCAATGTAAAGACTTTTAGTGAGAGTGTCATCAGGGTGGTGGTGGGTGGCATAGCAGGGCTTTGTTTTTTGTTTGTATTTTGTTTTTGTTTTGTGTGTGTGTGTGTGTTGTTTTGTTTGAGATGGAGTTTCACTCTTGTTGTCCAGGCCAGAGTGCAATGGCATGATCTCGGCTCACCGCAACCTCCACCTCCCAGGTTCAAGCAATTCTGCCTCAGCCTCCCGAATAGCTGGGATTACAGGCATGCACCACCATGCTAATTTTGTATTTTTAGTAGAGATGGGGTTTCTCCATGTTGGTCAGGCTGGTCTCAAACTCTGGACCTCAGGTGATCCACCTGCCTCGGCCTCCCAAAGTGCTGGGATTATAGGGGTGAGCCACCGCACCCAGCCACATAGCAGGGCTTTAACTAGAAGAGTGGCATATTTAGATTTGGCTTTTGTTTTTTCAAGACAGAGTTTTGATCTTGTTGCCCAGGCTGGCGTGCACTGGCACAGTCTCAGCTCACTGCAACCTCCACCTCCTGGGTTCAAGCAATTCTCCTGCCTCATCCTCCCAAAGTGCTAGGATTATAGGCGTGAGCCATCGCCCCCGGCTTGCTTCTTGATCTTAACAGATTTTTTAAAGAGTTTTTGTTCCATTAGGAATGGAGCCCACAAGTAGAAGTAGGAAGATAGGTAGGTTATTGCAGGAAGACTGGTGAGTGATGACAGCTTGGGCCACGTGGTATCGGGGAAGAAGGTAAGATGGAAATTGACCTCCTCAGGAGGACAGTACATTTTTGGGCATTAGTGGTCTGCTCTGTCTCATCCTGACCTGCCGCCTTACATGCTAGAGGAAGTTGATGGCAACCACAGTGCCCTGACCCTTGGGTGCCCTGACTCCCTGCCAGTACCCCTTCCCCTTGAGGAAGCCAGAGTGGCTCAAACAAGGACACCCTAGACAAGGCCAGATTTTTTTTTTTTTTTTTTTAAAGAGAGGATCTTTCTATATTGCCCAGGCTGGACTTGAGCTGGGCTCAAGCAATCCTTCCGCCTCAGTCTCCCTAGTAGCCCTGTGGTCAGATCCTTTCCCCGTAGGTAATAGTAACTTAGAGAAGAAGATGGAGATCCTGAACTACCTCCAAGAGCATGCTCTGGCTTATCATTGTGTTCTCTTGGGGCTCTTCTTTAGTGGGTTCTTTTTTCTCAGCCACCCAGGCTAGAGTGCAGTGGCACTATCTGGGCTCACTGCAACCACTGTCTCCCAGGGTTCAAGCGATTCTCCTGTCTCAGCCTCCCGAGTAGCTGGTATTACAGGTGCCTGCCACTACACCCAGCTAATTTTTGTATTTTCAGTAGAGACAGAGTTTCACTATGTTAGTCAGGCTGGTCTTGAACTCCTGACCTCACGTGATCTGCCCGCCTTGGCTTCCCAAAGTGCTGGGATTACAGGAGTGAGCCACTGCACCCGGCCTTTAGTGGGTTCTTATTGAAGCCAGCCTGAACTGGGGAATGTCCAGACTTATACAAATAATGATTCGGAAAGTGGGACTAACCTTTAAGAGCATATTCTGATCATAATCATAAATCTGGCAAATTAATTTGTGGAGATAATAGGAAAACAATTTGAAATCAGAATATCCAGGAAAGGCTGGGCATGGTGGCTCACGCCTGTAATCCCAGCACTTTGGGAGGCTGAGGCAGGAGAATTCCTTGAACCCAGGAGGCGGAGGTTGCAGTGAGCTGAGATCACGCAACTGCACTCCAGCCTGGGCAACAGAGTGAGACTCTCTCAAAAAGAAAGAAGATCGGCCGGGCGCAGTGGCTCACGCCTGTAATCCTAGCACTTTGGGAGGCCGAGATGGGTGGATCACCTGAGGTCAGGAGTTCAAGACCAGCCTGGCCATCATGGTGAAACCCCATCTTTATTTAAAATAAAAAAATTAAAAAAAGAAAGAAGATTGAGGAAAATCTTGAGGACACAGCTGTGGTAATCAGTATGAAAGCCCCCAGAATGGAATGTTTACTGTGTATCTATTAGCATATTTAATCTTCATAACAACAAAATGGTACCATGGGCTCCATTTTGCAGATGAGAAAACCCCAAGACACACACAGCGGGGTTCAGTAACTTGTCCAAGATCCAGAGGTGCATGTTCTGTCTCCAAAGTTTCCACACTTGCCACGACTCCATAAAATACTTCTAAACAGCTTGCTTCCCTCATACAGTTTAAATGATTTTAAGTCTTTTTGCATGCATTCAATTTTCTCAGAAACTTGAGGTTCACCAAGGAGAGAATATTATTTCCCCCACAGATAATAGCTGCCAAATTCGAGTCCGAATCCCTGAGGGTTCCCAGATGGCTGGGCACACCCAAGCTGCAGAGGCTGTCTGGAATGATTAGGGCAGAGAAAGGTGCTAATCTATCAAGGATGCGGCTTTGCGGCTGATGTGAATTCGTTTATCAACCCTCCTCAGCTCTTTGTCTCTTTATCCTCCTGTCTCCCTCCCGGCCTGGCCAACAGGCCTGACGTATCGGCATCTCAATCACTTCTGCTTCCCTAGGAGATCAAGGCCTGGCCTTGGGGCCTGAGGCCTCTCGAGTGAATCAGTAGATTGGGGGGAGGGGTGCTGGGGAGGCATCAAAAGAGATGGGGTCCTCTGGCTTCTAGCTACCTACAGTCTGCTGCTTAAAATGCTGCTGTTAGCGAAAACTGGAGGCACAGGGTCCTTCTCCAGCCCCAGAAATAACCTCTCTGAAACCCATCGAGTGACCCAGCCCAAATCAGAAAATTTTTTTTTCTTGAAAGGTACATTAAAGAGAGTCCTGTGTTTTCTACCCTGTGTCTTCCAGAGGCAGAAGACAAATGTGGATTCTCTACACTTCTATGACAAGAGCAAAGGAAGGAGAAATTTTCCGTATTTTCTCAGCTTTTTCAAAATGCATTTTTTTTACCTGTCATATGAAGTGACTGTTCCAAATGACTTCTTCTTTCCAGGGGAAAAAACTCTATTTTAATTCTTTTTCTCCCCACCTCTTTCTCCAGTCCTGTCTCTTTTTTCTATTTTTAATTTCCCTCTCCCGACAAGAATCTCCATGGACTTCCCACCTGGCCTCTTCCCTTCTCTTCCTTTCAGGGGTGTCCCCACCAGCCTGTGCTGGATGTCCACGATGTCTGTCCACCTCCACCTAGCAGCCATCTCTCCCTGTCTGGCGCTTAGCCTGCCTCTGAGTGTGGACAGCAGGAAAGCCAGGAGCTGTGCTTGCCCAGACCACACAGCTGTCTCTGTTGAGGGCTTTGCTGGCTGAAAGTTTGTTTCAAGGAGGAACAGGCTCCGCTCTGCCTTCAGAGCTTGGTCTCCTTACCTGGGGCGCAAAGACTTCAATTAGCTAGTGCTGACCTCCCGCGGCTAATTAGTGCCTCTAGCATGGGTCAGAAAAAGCTCTGCAAAGTGGCAATTAGTGATGGATCGCTTGTTGCTGCTTCCTAGGAGTGGTGTCAGCAGGACTCATGGCTTATGGCTTAAAAGCCAGAAGGGGATCCCCAGTCAGGACCTGGATGGTTCTGATACGAAAATCTTCTTAGGAAGGTGGGATCACAGGCACTAATTCCTTTTGATCTTCCCCCCTCCCCTTCCTGTGGAGCTTATTGAACAAAGACTGATTCATTCAGTATTGGGGATGTAGCAGTTTATTGTGGGGTTCAAGATCCTTGTCATCTCTGATGATGATGATAACAGAGAGAGCCCTTTTATTGAACTCTTGCTGTGTGTCTGGCGTTGGATTTAGTGCTTTATGCAATCTGTGCATAACCACTACAGAGAAGGAACCATTTTACAGATGAAGAAACTGAGGTCTAAAGATTAAATAAATTGCCCAGCAATTACTGGGCATTCATAATGCTGACGGCATTCACTTGTTTTTTCTAGAAATGTCTTGAGCATCTATGTGGGTGACATTTTTCAGGCACTCCCTGCCATGCAGAGCTTGCATTTTAGAGGGGGTTGGGGCACCAGATACTGAGCAAGTAAGCAAATTAATAAACACAGCAATCTCTGTATAAATGTCTCAAAGAAACTAAAAGGGCCCCCGTCTGTGGCAAAGCCATGATTCCCAGTCACTGAGGTTAAGCAGGAGCAGATAGTGTTTCCTGTAAGCTGGAAGTCGCAACTGGCAATTAGTTACCTGACTGTCCCAGCGCTTGGCACTGCCTGGTAGCCCTGCCTTTTCATAAGGAAAAGATTCTGCACAAAGCACTTTGCCTAGGTTTCATGAGAGGCGGAGCCAGAGCTGGCGTCTGACGTGTTCCCTCCCACAATGCTGGACTTTGAGGCATTGCATGGCTCCTCTGAGCGGTGGAACCAGCCCGGGTGCCTCCCTTGTCCAGCCTCACCCTGGGTGTGAGTAGTTAGTCTTGTTATCAGTGAGAGTAACCCAGGAATCTCCCTGATGGGGAAACCCCAGGTAATTTATAGTCATTCTGATATTCTGGTTACAGCCTCTGCTTTAGAAAACCCAGCGAGAGGAGAACCTGAAAGTTCTCCGTTTCTCGCTTGAGATGGGATCCCCCAACACTTTCCTTAGACCTCCTTCAGTAAGGTGTCTGCAGATAGCTTCTCAGTATGACTTCACCCCGTAAGCTCATCTGAGTGACTCACAGCCTACTTTGGGTACCTCCTCCAGGGAGAAGCTTCTACCCTTGCCCCCACCCCAGCGGTGGCAGGGAGGGGAGAAGGAAAAATGCCTAATTGAGCCACAGAGGAGAAGGCCTTGCCAGAGCACTGTAGAAAATACCTGTAGCCCAGCTTGGCCCTGCCTCAGGTGTCCTGGGAGGGAAGGTTTCTGCAGTCTCCTGAGAGGGATCGAGCTGACAATTCAAATTTTGGGGAGCAATGGACCTAGAAACTGTGTAGGTGTTAAATGTGTGTGTGTGTGTGTGTGTGTGTGTGTGTGTGTGTGTAACCAAACACATTGACCTGAAAAGATGTCCACAAAATATAGGCTTCTGCATTAGATGAAAAATAATTTCATTATAATCCTATTTTTTAAATTCTGTTTGTGATTTTTAAAAATTGATAGGTTAGAACAGAAAAAGGCTATCTGAAGAAAAATTATACTATATTACTAGTAGTTGTCTCTGGGAGGTAGTATTAAAGAAAACTTTATTCATTATTCCTTTCTGATTTTTAAAAAATAATCATATTTACCTTTATAATAAAAAAAACAGCGGGCCAGGTACAGTGGTTCATGCCTCTAATTCCAG
The DNA here is from genome assembly GCA_963573385.1 of Cacajao melanocephalus. Lineage (NCBI taxonomy): Eukaryota > Metazoa > Chordata > Mammalia > Primates > Pitheciidae > Cacajao > Cacajao melanocephalus. The sequence goes on along the minus strand of CAUYLG010068588.1, from coordinate 5,559 downwards.
CACTTTGCAAGGCCAAGGCAGATTGCTTGAGCCCAGGGTTTCAACAGCAGCCTGGGCAACATAGTGAGACCTTGTCTCTACAAAAAATTTTTAGAAACTTAGCCAGGTATGGTGATGTACACCTGTGGTCCCGGCTACTTGGGAGGCTGAGGCAGGAGGATTGCTTGAGCCCAGGAGTTTAAGGCTGCAGTGACCTGGGAGGCGGAGGCTGCAGTGAGCCGAGGTCACACCACTGCACTCCAGCCTGGGCAACAGGGAGACTCCATCTCAAAAAAAAAAAAGGGTTGTTTTGTTTTGTTTTGTCTTCAGAAATGAAAGAAAACAAATCCTCATGCACTTGGCCTGGCGCAGTGGCTCACACCTATAATCCCAGCACTTTGGGAGGCTAAGGTGGGCAGATCACTTGAGGTCAGGAGTTTGAGACCAGCTTGGCCAACATGGTGAAACCCCTGTCTCTACTAAAAATACAAAATTAGCTGGGCATGGTGGCACATGCCTGTAATCCCAGCTACTCGGGAGGCTGAGGCAGGAGAAAATCACTTGAACCCAGGAGGCGGAGGTTGTGGTGAGCTGAGATCGCACCATGGCACTCAAACCTGGGCAACAAGAGCAAAACTCTGTCTCGAAAAAGAAAGAAAGAAAAAGAAATTCATATTCACCAAGCCCAGGTATCCTAATTGTGTCCGCATTATTAAGTGGCGAACTTCCCAATGGTGTACCGTTAAATGCGGAAAGCAACTGGGATGGACTTACATTCACTCGGGATGGACTTACATTCACTCAGCAAACAGCTACCTCCCCAGCCACGGGCGGACTAAACCACTCTGACAGGGTGTCTCCCTTCATTGGCTCCCAGCATGATGGAGGGGGTAGTATATGTTTTGCCGGGCATTTGGCGTTTTTTAGGGGGATGTTACGGGTTTATTTTTTGAGACAGAGTCTCCTCTGTCGCCCAGGCTGGAAGTGCAGCGGTGCCATCATGGCTCACTGAGGCCCTGACCTCCTAGGCTCAAGAGATCCTCCCACCTCAGCCTCCCAAGAAACTAAGACCACTACACCTGGCTTTTTTTGTTGTTGTTTTAAAGAGGCAGAGTCCCAATATGTTGCCCAAATCAGTCTTAAGTGATGCTCCCACCTTGGCCTCCCAAAGTTCCGAGGTGAGCCACCATGCCTCCTGACCAACCACCGCCCACCACCCAAGGGCTCAGTAAATACTTTGCAAACTAATGGATCTGTAAATGAGTAAATACCAAGCCCTCTGTGAGAGAAGGCTGAAGATTGTGGTGGGGCTGTAAAATGGAGAGATCACTTGCTGGGGATTAGGGTAGGCCTGGTGAGGCTGCTTCTGGGATATTCCTTCTTTAGGATTTAAATGTCTCATTTAAGAACAATTTTCTTTTCTTTTCTTTTTTTTTTTGAGACGGAGTCTCCCTCCATTGCCCAGGCTGGAATGCAGTGGTGCAATCTCAGTTCACTACAGCCTCCTCCGCCCGGGTTCAGGTGATTCTCATGCCTCAGCCTGCCGTGTAGCACTACAGGCATGCACCACCAATGCTCTGCTAATATTTTATATTTTTAGTAGAGACAAGGTTTCACCATGTTGACCGGGCTGGTCTCAATCTCCTGACCTCAGGCAATCAGCCTGCCTAGGCCTCCAAAAGTGCTGAGATTACAGCTGTGAGCCACCACGCCCGACAGAACAATTTTAGATGTACATGAAAGTTGCGAGAATATTACAGCAAGTTTCCAGATACCCTACTCCCAGTTTCCCCATTAGCATTATTAACTAAAGTTCATGCTTCTTAGAAAATCCTTAGTTTTTGCCTAATGTCCTTTTTCTGTCTCAGGATCCCATGCCATATTTAGTTGTCATATGTCCTTAGATTCTTCTTGGCTGTGACAAGACTTTCTTTGTTCTTGGTGAGCTTGACAGTTTAGAGGAGAGCTGATCAGATATTTTGCGGAATATCTTTCAGTGTGAAGTTTTTCTCATGACTAGTGTGGGGTTATAGGTTTTTTTGCGGGGAAGCCCACAGAGGTAAAGTAGTATACTCATCATACCAAGAATACACACTATCAACATGACTTGTCACTGATGATGTTAACCTTGACCACCTGATAATGTTTGTCTGGTTTCTCTAACGTCAAGTATTATTCCCCACGCCTGCCCCTCAGGCCCGTTCCACGCTGTAGTCTTTAGAGAAAAGTGACCATGTGCATTCCACAACTAAGGGGTGGGAAGTTATGCTTTGCCTCCTGGGTGGGGGTATCTATAAATATACATAGATTAATTGGAAGATTGATTAGTTCTCCCCTAGTTATTTTTTCATTAAGCACGGATAAATGAGTATTTATTTTATACTTTGGGTCATCATTGCAATGTTGTATTATTTATTTTGTTATGCAAATTGTTCGGCTTTGCCCATTGAGAGCCCTTTCAGTTGGCTTCTGTTTCACCATAGGATTCTTTGAGCTGAACACTCTTACTTTCTGGTACCACAAGATGCTCCAAGCTCATTTTGTGTATTCCATGCCCCATTCCTAAAATCAATCATTTCTCGAAGGAGCTCTGGTTCCTTTTATTGAAGAACGCTGTTAGAATCCAGGATCTGCTGGGCACAGTGGCTCACGCCTGTAATCTCAGCACTTTGGGAGGTTGAGGCGGGTGGATCAACTGAGGTCGGGAGTTCAAGACCAGCCTGACCAACATGGAGAAACTCTGTCTCTACTAAAAATACAAAATTAGCCAGGTGCGGTGGTGCATGCCTGTAATCCCAGCAACTTGGGTGGCTGAAGCAGGAGAATCGCTTGAACCCAGGAGGCAGAGGTTGTGGTGAGCTGAGATCGCACCATTGCACTCAGGCCTGAGCAACAAGAGCGAAACGCCATCTCAAAAAAAAAAAAAAAGACTCCAGGATCTGCTATAATCCCAGCACTTTGGGAGGCCAAGCCAGGAGGATTGGCCTTGGAGGGTTTGGGACATTCCTTTTGAAGGAAGGTTTTCAGGAACTAGGAAAGAATTTGGAGATCATACTGAGATTTCATGATGGAAATAAGAGGAAAAGGACTGAAAGAGGAAAAGCCTCTTGTCATATCAACAACTTCAGGCAGACACAGTGGAAGGTCCTGGTGGGAGGGGTCTTATAAACAGTCAAGTAAATGGCCACAGAGGCTTTAGGAAGGGGCCATCAGCATTTAGGGACTGCAAAGGGGCAGCCCTCCCCATTGTCAACTTACAGAGCCTTCCCTGCCCGCACCCTTGTTCCAGGTACCATTTTTTTGAGCCCATCCTTTGTTCCAGGCACTGCCCTAGGCTCTTACTCAACCCTCAGGGCTCCCTGAAAGTCCCTATAGGTATTTTTGGCCCATCTTACTGCAGAAAGGCTGAGGACGTTTCTGGATAAGGGACTAACCCCTCATTCCAATCCCAGTACAGCCCTCAAATTCTCCCTCACTGAGCTGACTGCCTCTTAGCATGGTTTGTGAACTTGTTAGCTTCAAAATTCGACATTCCCCCTTTGATAGGGATGTAGATGTCAGTGCAGGCGAGGACTGTGGTGTCCCCAAGGTCACCATCCCTCTTCTCTGCCTTCTCTGATCTGAGCAGTCATCACAGGGAACTGGAAAGAGGCAGGGTGTGTTTGTGAGTGCATGTGTGAGCGCTGAGTGCGTGTGCCTCCCACCCTGCTGACTTTCTGGGAGCTTCAGCCTAGAGCTCTTGCCCCCTGCCTGGCAGGTAGCTGTATCTGACTAGGGGTCATGCTGCTGAGAATGAGCAACAGTGAGCTTCAGGAGAGAGGAACGTGAATGTATCTAGAAGAGCCATAGGAAAGTGGCTGGCAGAACTGAAACCAGTGGCAAGAACTGGGTAGACACTTAAAGGCCCATTCCAGAGATAGCTAATGCTGTAAAGAAAATGCTGTTTGGTGTAATAAGTGAAATGAAACTACACTGTAGGTTTAAAAATATATCAACGATATTTAGCAAGTAGCAATACTTCTCTCTAAGTGGTGGGATTATGGGTGATATTTATTGTCTACCTTGCATTTGACTGTAGTTTTAATATTTTTCTGTAGAAAACATGCATTAATCTTAAAGTCCTAAAGTAATTTAATATGAAGCTAGTGAGACAGCTGCATCCTTAAGGATCACCCTAACTTTATGTTTAATATGCTTCCATTTATTTCTTATGTGCCTCTTCTGTGGCCTTTGTGGTGGCACTTCTTTTAAGGAAACCGATTCTAGCATAGAAGTTACTGCCAGTTTGGTAGCAAAGAATAATTAATTTTCTTAAAGAATGATCACGTAGTGAGATACCACTCTTCCCCACTGCCCCACAAGACAGAGCCTTGCTCTGTTGTCCCAGCTGGAGTGCAATGGCACGATCTCAGCTCACTGCAACCTCCACACCCCCTAACCTCTGCCCCTGGGGTTTAAGCAGTTCTCCTGCCTCAGCCTCTTGCATAGCTGGGATTACAGGTGCCTGCTACACACCTGGCTAATTTTTGTATTTTTAGTAGAGACAATGTTTCTCCATGTTGGCCAGCCTGGTCACAAACTCCTGACCTGTAATCCCAGCACTCTGGGATTACAGGCATGAGCTGGCATACCAGGCTGGGTATACGTTTTCTTTTTGGGGTGATGAAGATGTTCTGAAATTAAATAGTGGTTATGGTTTCACAACTCTGATATGCTAGAAACAGTGAGTGAAGTGTTTTAAAAGGGTAAATTTTATAGTATGTAAATTATGTCTCATTTTTAAAAAACAGCCTACTGGGACTCATGACCGTGGAGCCCAGTGTCTCTATAATGGATTGTGGGGAGCATGGCCCCACTCTGTGGTCTTGGGCAAGTTGCTTAACTTTTGGGGGTGTTGTCTGGTTTTACTGTAAAGTAGTGATACTATCATGTCACAGAGTCCTTAGGCAGCTTGTACTGACCCCGCCTCTTGTCTGTACTTGCTCATTGCTCCTTAAGGACACAGCTTTGTCATTTGTGTGAGGGGATCTTAGTTTTGCTTTCTATTCCCATCGGAGAGCCCTCTTTTAAAACATTCCTTCCAGGAGACCAGGCTCTGAATCAAGGAGGCGCAGTGGTGGCCCATCCTGCCAAGCCATTCCCAATGTTTATTTGAGGCAATAAAAGTCAAATAGCTAGTTCCCTTTTTTTTTATTATTTTTTTTTTTTTTTGAGATGGACTCTCACTCTTTCACCCAGGCTGGAGAGTTGTGGTGCAATCTTGGCTCACTGTAGTCTCTGCCTCCGGGCTCAAGTGATCCTCCCACCTCAGCCTCCCAAAGTGCTTGGATTACAGGCATGAGCCACCACACCTGGCTTGGTAGTGTCTTCTTCTAAAACCTATAGTTAAATGGAATATCTGGGACTTCTAAGCTCAAAGCACTCATATAACACAGGTGTTTCTTTTTCAGATTCTTTTTTTCTCTGGCCCCCCCCCCCCCCCCCCCCCACCCCCCCCCATTTTTTTTTTTTTTTTTTTTGGTGGTGTTGGGGGGTGGGCGGGGCCGGGGGGAGGGGGTTGGTTTGGTACCCACGCCACCC